>VUQH01088373.1:0-11474 GCA_015106775.1 Etroplus canarensis | reverse complement strand
TTTTTTTTTTTTTTTGATTCCCCCCCCCAAAAAAAAAAAAAAAACAGGGAACACATTTGTACCTAGAATCTTTGTTTGTCCCAAGATAAATTTTGATTTGCAACAAGGTTGCTCATTTTTTGTTTTCATGTGCTATGAAATATAAATATGGATAAAAGTTATTGCTATGGGTTGAATAGTAGAATTTAGATTCCCTGCAGTTGTTTTCCCCAAACCTTTGTTTATTGGTAGCTTAATTTAGGTTCAAGTCCTCAACTTCTTTGTTAACTCATTAAAGATGTTTGTCTTGATTTGAGAAAGGCTGGAATATATCTAACAGTCCTTGACAGACAGAGCTTTGCCCAGTTTATTCATAGGATTTTGCTGCCACTCTTTATTTCTGTTTGTGAAGGTCAGGTACACACCAACTACACTGACAGTGTTACGACCACATTGGAAAAACAGCTTTGGAAATCACCTGATGCTTCTTTTTTCAGGCTGAGTGTGGTGTGGCTCAAAGACCAAGCTACATCATTTTTCTTCATGGTTTTTTTATAATTGGCCTTGTTTCTGGACATCAGGTATCCTTATTCTGAGTTCTCATTGAGCTCACTGTATGTAAAATATGTCCTTGTATGTTCCAGAACTATAAGAACTGGTTTGTATGCTGGGGGACAGGCTGTCCTGATGGATCCTTATATCATGTCCAAGAAAGTTGGTCAACATTCATTTTTGTG
Organism: Etroplus canarensis; assembly: GCA_015106775.1. Classification (NCBI taxonomy): domain Eukaryota; kingdom Metazoa; phylum Chordata; class Actinopteri; order Cichliformes; family Cichlidae; genus Etroplus; species Etroplus canarensis. The sequence continues at coordinate 10,758 of VUQH01088373.1, read as the reverse complement.
TTGCTCATATTTAGAACAGTTGAGAGTGTGGCAGCATGGTTTCTCAACTTTGCAGAGGTCAGAGCCATGGGACACTTTGCGTTGCACAGACTGACCCTCTTTAGTGGTTCACTGATGAGGGTCATGCAAACATGGTGAATGTCCTCCAGAACACCAGAGTCTCTGGTCTTTGCCAGTAAATCTAGAGTATTGAACATTTTAAGCAAACAGGAACAGGACGACCACTTTCCCTCTTGTAGCTACCGTTGAAGTGCTTACAGTCTTCTCAGCTTCAGAAAGTGCCCAGTTTGTCTCTTCATGTGGTGGACAGGGATTCCTTTTAAGAAAGAATAAAAATGTCATTCTTGAAATTCCTGTTGAAAAGTTTTATTTCAGTAAAGGCTTCTCTTGTTAGTGTAGACCAGCTCTTCTCTAATGGGTCCTGCTGCATTCAGATGTTTTGCTCGGAAATGCATGAAGCTTATGGGCATCTTCTGTGAAGGGAAGCACTGTTGGCAATTTCCATTTTGCTTCCAAAACATTCCATGCTGTTCAGTCCATCTTTGAATGTGGATGTCTTCAAAATATTTGGCCCTTTTTTCCATAACCTTATGACCTGTGATTAAGGCCTGAGCTTTGATAAGGCCATTCCAAGTTTTTGTTAGTGATGGGACTTTTTACCTTCATCATATCCACATCATTTGTACAGCCTGTATGACCTCCATATATTTTCTTGGATTAAAAAAAAAAATAAAAAATGTAAAAAAAAAAAATTTAAATAATTAAAATAATAAAGTTAAAAATAAATAAAATACATTGTTTTAATGGTGGTCAAACGTCGTGCATTGATGAGTAACTGTCCTCCAAGTTTTTTAAGATTCTGTCTGGTGTGAGCTTGCGATGCATCTGATTCCTTTTTTATTGAGCAAGTGTTCTCCAGTGTTAATTATGAAACTCATTTTCTACAGCAGTTGTAACTTAATCAAGTTTTCCTTCCCCCTTTTTTTATGACAGCCGCATTGTGTGCAAAAGGCTTCAAAGATGTTTGAGTTCTCTCGTACGTCATCATTGGAGCCTTCAGAGTCTCTGACCAGTTAACGTACTGGTGACTGGGAGGTAAGTGATGTAGAAGTTAAAAGGACCAAAGAAAAAGGGCCCATCTAGCCTGGCGAGGATTCCATCTCTTAGCAGAACATAAATAAGCAAGAGTTTTGTGATTCGTCCAGACTACAAAGGGCTGTTCCCTACCTCCAAGCCAGTGTCTCCATTCCTGCAGAGCCAGTTTTACAGCGAAGAACTCACAGTCCCCTGTGTCTGAAGCATCCACATTCACAACAAACTGCCAGATAGGGTCAGGACGGATCAGAACCAGGGTGGAGGTAAATCGCTCTTTGACATTGGTAAATGACTTTTCAGCCACTTCGTTCTACTGGAAAGAGACTTTAACAGAGATCAGGTGGGTTAGACGGACAACAATCTGATTACAGTTTTTAATAAAGCGACAACAGATATTCGCAAACCCCAGGAAGCGCTGAAGCTGTTTCCTAGAAGTGGGTCTAGGCTGTTCAAAGTCTGCTTTGATCTTGGCCGGGTCTGCCTTCACCTGCCCACTCTCTGATATATCCCAAGAAACTGACTGAGTCTTTGTGGAACTCACACTTCTCTACCTTTATGTATAATCTGTTCTCCAACAGCTGTTGCAACATCTGCCACATAGGGACGCGATGCTCCTTCAGGTCCCAAGAGAAAGTTAAGATGTCAAGATGTCCTCCTAGAAGCAGATCTGTCGCGCAGTTTGACAAGGGGTGAGGAGGCAAGGAGAAGGCTCAGTCCTTACTGAAAATCCAAACAATCTGGATCTTCATGCAGACTCCCCTCACCAGCTGGAAGCTCCAAGGCCGAAGCTGGAACAACAATCCTCCCAGATATCAAGACTATGTATGACTCTCTGCCCTATCCTGTACTTCTTCAAGGTCACCTGCGTCAGCTTGGGGATGGTTGACTTTTGCTCAAACTGGGTGAAGGGGCACTCTCTCTCAAGTTGGACACAGGATACACACACACGCACACATACACATGTACTCAGACGACAGATATACAATCACCCCCCATTACCCATCTCCCAACGCCTTCGATGCTTACTTCCACCCGATGTTGCCAGGCGGGTCTGTGTCCAGCGCCAGGTTTCGGCTGCAGAACCGGATGGCTGTTGTCCACATCGGCTCACTCCCACACCCGATACCCCCTCCCTGTTGCGAGTCACATGCTTTATGTTGTAAGGTGTGAAGATTGATGTGCTTTTTTTGTGCTGAGGTGTTTTTTTTTCTGTTCTCAAACTGCTCTACTCGGAGCTCAGTCTGGGTGGAGCTTTTTTTCTCCTCCTCTTGCCTCATGTATTGTGTATTTCATTGTTTTCTTACCTTGCTACCTCTCTGATCTGTCTTCCCTATGTGATGTATGTGTAATGCATGTTATGGTCGGAAGGGGTCCCATTTCACTGCAGGTAACATGTATGTGTGACATTGCAAGTGACAATTAAAGGCTCAATCAGTCAATCAATCGATCTCTTCTTATTCAACAGTTTATGGAGTTACACTATATTCTATATTTTGGATGCAGTGCTGTTAGTACATACTAATTATATAAAGTGCTGTGATTGATAAACCCTCCCCAGGCACTTCTCTCATGAACTGGCACCTTTTTAACATTGCCAGTGGTATTTACCCACTATCTCTAAGAGAGGGTGCCACTGAGCCAGCAGACCTCTACAGATACACAGATAAAAATTTATGGTCATTTTGTCAATGGAGTCATATACAACATAAACACGGTCACGTGTCCAGTGGGAGGATGATACGGCAGGGTTGTGGTTAACAAACTTGAGCTTTTGAATGTCAGTGATACTCAGACTTGGGGTTCCAGACAGTTCCTTCCAACTGGTGGGCCCACAGATTTTTATGGTGGTCCAGAGAGGGTGCAATCCAGTCAGGCACATGGGGGATGAACTGGAGTAAACAGCAGAAGGCACAGGTAAGTATAAGGCTGGAGTAACACTCAAAGAGTGGTAAAACGGGCAAAGAAGGTAAGAGGCCTCAACTACACTACCTCAGGGAGTAGCTAACAATCTGCCAACGAGTGGAGAACAGAGCATGACAGACTGCAGATAGAACAGGTGCACTCCTCATAAACCAAGCCCACTCCTGAAACCAGGTCAGTTATTTCAACATACACACCCACATGAACACAAGACAGAGAGAACCAGCAGCAGACCCAGGACACACAGAAGGGATTAAATCTCTTTGCTGGGACCCCAGAAGGGGTGGAGGAGGAGGCCAGGGAGGTCTGGCAATCTACTTAGTCTGCTGCCCCCATGACCTGGATCCTGCAAAGCAGAAAAAGACAGATAGATGAATGGATGGAATTTTGAGTCAGTTCAGTTCCTTCAGTGTTTCTATTTCTTCCCCTTGTGTTCATGCAGTCGTCTTCCAGTGTCCATCTGTCTCAGTAATGTCTAATGAACTTGTCAGAGGTCATAAGTTCATTAGAAACCTTCACTGGTGCTTTTTGTGTTATGATGAATTATAAATTCTGGCTGAAACCCTTCAAATGAGCAGTTGTAAACAACTCTTAAATTCTTTAAAATGAAGAGAAGGCTGAAAACTAGTGTATAATTAGCCACAGGTTTTGTTTGTGTGGAAGTCAAACACTGCATGTTGCTGAGATTAATAACCCACAACAACCCCTGCTTGGCAGCTACTTTGCGGTCACCGGGGATTTAACCTTTATTCTCTCACTGGAGCCTAAAATTACTGTTGACCAAAAGGGAATAATTGCAAAGAGCAGTAATCAGCTGTGAGAGAATGCCAGCTGTACAGTACTTTTGCTGTTGAGCTGTGCAGCAGAGCATCTCTAAGGAGAATGGTGTCCAGCTGCATCCTGCCCAGGAGGAGGCGCTGACCTCTGGGTCGACCTCATCTGTTTCCCCATGTGTAAAAACTGTGATGGAGCTGCAGGCTGCTGCTCTCAGTTCATCCCTGTTAAACTGAACCAAAGAGTAACGTCACACCTGTGTGAAACACAGCATTTAAACACCAGGAGCTGAGTAATGGGATGGATGAGCCAGCAACAAACATTCAAACACGCATGTGATTATCAGGCTCTTTACACTGCAGTATCCATTCAAATGAACATGGAGAAATCAAACCCCATCACTTTATTACTAATTAAACTGTTTGTCAAGAAGAGCAAAACAAACACTCAGAGGAAATCTGCAGTTTAATTCTTTACAGTCAGTAGAAATGTTTAAACTGGTAGTATAATAAACCATCTTTATTATTCTGTCTTTCAGAGTCTACAGTCTAAAAAATCATACACTTTTTGTCCAGCTCAGTGAGCCCATGAGGCTTTCAGTAACTGTACTACAACCAATATTATTTACTTTGTCCTCTAGAAGCTTCATTAAGGTGAAAAAAAAGCTTAATTTGAATGAAAACATTTTAGTGATATTAAGTTGTGAATATATATAATTATTCTAGGCAGTTTTATCCGGGTGTCCAGCTGCCCTCTGTCAAGGTCCTGTGTTTTTTTGTAATCTAGCTCTGTATATTTTAGGCTTTTGAGTTTCTGTTCTAGTTTTATTTTGACACCCTCTTTGTGCCTCCTGTTACCTTTGTATTAGAGCCTTAGTTTTGTAAGTTGAATGTTTAGGTCTTTGCGTTTATTTCCACCCTCTATCAGTCTCCTAGTTCCTAGTCTTGGTGTTTTACCTCATGTTTCCCTTGAGTATTGGTTCTTTGTACTATGTCTGTTTTCTGTTATCCTGGGATTTGTTATTCCATTCCATTCCATTTAGACCAGACCCCTCCAGGAGTCTCTTTGAAACTCCCTCCAAAAGGTTTTTCACTGGGGATGTCCAGGTCTTTGAGGACTTCTGATCCCTCAGTCATGATGTTTGTGCTGGCTGGATCAGACATTGTGGCACCTCTGGTTCCAACGATCTTCATCAACACAGTGCCGACATTAAAATCTGAATATCTTTGTGGTGTTACAGCTGCTGCAAGTAACACAAAGCAAAAAGAGTTACTGACCATCAAATGCAGACTTTAATGATAACACAAACTTTTCTTCCTGTTTCTCTTCTAGTGAGCTGTCCGGTGGCTTAAAAAATCATTTGTTCCTTCCTCTTCTGTTCCCTCCTCTGTTTGCTTCTCACAGGCAGATAAAGTCCAAGCCCCTCCCCCCTCCCTAAGACTGGAGTAATAAATCACAACCCAAACAACTGAATGTATGCTATCTGTCATTTCTTTATTATTATTTTGCATAATCACATTTGTGTATACCATCTCAAGGAGTCTATCTGTATTTTTTTTTTTTTGGATATTTTTAGCTTTTGCTGTCAAACCTAAAGTGACCAAATTACTTTTTGTTTTAGAAAGAACTTACTTTATTAATTAGCCAACACATTTTTTTAGTTGTTATATATGCACACTTTTACATACACAACCAGAAACAGTGTTAAAAAAAAGGTGTAGAAGGCAGCAGCCCATTACTGGAGCCAAAGAACTTGGGGGGGGTCAGCAGTGCTCAGGATGGAGTGAACTAACACCTTTCTCTGGTCTAGCACCATATGCGCTGGTCCAGTACAGGGTCTTAAACTGGCAATTCCCAAGTAAGCCACCATGTCCTGGTGGGTCTTGAGCCAGTCGCCTCAGCAACCCTTCTGGTTCCCAACCAGGTCCTCTGACTGAGCCACTGCCGCCCCCAGCGTGAAGCCATCTGAAGCACATGGAGCAGATGACCTACAGGACAGCAGTCTTCTATGAGACAAGCTGTGGACATGTTCAGCAGGATGAGGTTGAGTTTCTGGAGACCTCCTGTCCATCAGGCTGACTCACTTTGTTGACCTGGCCTAACTGTCTGGAAACTTCCCTGATGTTCAAACATTTAAATAAATAAGAGACATCACAGTGAGAATGAGAGGAAAACAGAGCTGGACAGAGAAGTAAAAAGTGTCCACATGTGGACAGCTGTAAAGAAGGAGCATGCAGATGGACAGAAATGAGCGTCAGCTCTTTGTGTATTTGGTGCTGATGATTGTGGAAGCACACTGTAGACTGACTTGTGTGTAAAGCAGATAGTGTGCTGTTCAGGATAATGATGATGTATGGCTGTTTCCTGTCTATCTGAAAGGCCCATCAGTGACAACAGTCATATCACTTTAAAAGTGACACGATAAGAAAACAGGCACCAGTCAGGAGAATAACCACCTGAGCTGTGGCTATACAGCTGGAAAACTCTGCATGTGCACAGAGCAGGCGGGGTGTGAATGTGTGTGTGTGTGTGTGTGTGGAGGGGGGGTACTCATGACTAATTGATAATGATGATACGTGATCCTCCTAAGTAGTGCTAAAGTGCAATAAAATGAAAGGCATTGTTTAAATGCAGGCTGTCTTGGCATGCCACTGTGTAAAATTGCTTTTTCTTCTCATTTGCTCAGGTCACGTCCCCCATTTATCACCCTGCAGCCTGCTGGCACGTCCCTCCATTACTTACTGAGGCTAAATTAGGACAGCCCCTTCGTTTGAGCCTGTCCACCCATACAGGTGAGTGATCAGCACAGCTTTACTCTGACTGACCAGCTGGAGAAATGGAAATACTCTGACATGTGTCACTCAGATAGTAAGGTCACCTGCTGAACAGTACTTCAAGAAATGAATACACACGGTTTAAATCAGTTTCCTGACAAAGACTAAAGAACTGGTTGTGGACATGAGAACGACCAAAACACCAGTGACTCTGTTTCCATCCACGCGGTCTGTGTGGAGATAGTGGAGGACTACAAATACCTCAATGTTCACACTGGCAGAAAATAGAGAGGCTCCTTCTTGTAGATGTCTTCTGTCTTTAATGAAGTTCAGTTTATTAAGACGTCTCAGGTCCTTCAATCTCTGCTGGACGATGCTCATCTGGAACTCAAGCAATTTCTCCTGGGATTAATAAAGGATTATGATGATCGGTTTCTGCTTGTTGCTTATTTGTACTTTTTATTCAATGAATATTTTCTTGCAGCTCATGATGTTTTCCTCTGAGTTCAAGCAGCAGGCATGCCTCAGCATCAGCTGCTGGTAGACTGTCAGTTCAAGGTGCTGCAAACTAACAGCTACAGGAGGAAGAAAAGAACAACCTGGAGCCTGACATAGTTCAGGTTCTTTACCCACCAGGGATTGGACCACCAGGGTCTCTACCAATGACCACATCCAGTCCACACAGCTCTGGACTTCCTGCAGGCCCACAGGCATTATATGTAGCTTGGACCCAGGGCTGACCTGATGGGATAACACTCATGTGAGTGAAACTGGAAGCCCGTCTTAGAAAGAGCAATGAGAACTTAAGAAGAAGAGCTGTGCAGTGAAGCTGGTAGCTGGAGTCTGAGGGGACAGCGGTGGGGGAATGAACAGGAAACAACAATGGATGTATCTGCAGGGTACCACAGTTGTCCATAAGCTTTCTTTGTTTGAGGACATTCACATGAAACATTCTCACATTTACTGCTAAAACAGGTGGAACATTAGAAAGTCTAGGAAAATATTTCAGAAAACCAGCTTGAATGAGCAGGACATGCAGCCTGAGTAACATTGCATAAGGTAGTGACATACGTGAGGACTCAGTGTGCAGGACTTAACATGGATCTCACACTTGGATTTAGTTTTTGCTGTTATCTTAAGTCAGCAGCATGCAAAGTTTGAAGCAAAAACTCTCCTCCAGGAACCTCCTCAGTTCCTTCAAACCACAGAGCTTGGAAAAGAGGCTCCAAACCCTGATGTGTGATTATCTTCAGCCGTGGAAACTTACATTTCACAGTCTGCTAACCCTCTTCGCCAGCCTTATCCATGCAGAAACAGGGCACAGATTTAAACGTGTGCCAACTTCAGCTGGCAGAGCTCTGATATTCAAACTTTATTTCACAGTGTTGAGTCAGATCAGTGGGAGGATGGCTTCACTACAGCTACTGTAAAAGTCAGCTGTGAGTCTCTCATATCTCCCTGTGTGCAAACAGCTTCAGCTGTGGATTCAAACCGCTGTCAGTGTTCTCACTGTTACTGCAGAGTGTGGACAATCATTTCTGCTCACTGAAAAGAGCGTGTATGAAACGTCCACTGTGGGTCACAGCGTGCATGTGAGACGTCACAGCAGCATGATGCTAATTTCAGACAAACCATGTTAAAGAGGTGCTAACACAGATTACAGTTTTCCATTAAAACCATAAAGAACAAAGAACCTGATAAAGTGTTAATTAATGTGTGAAATATGAAGAGCGTCTTTGGAGGAGCTGAGCATCTGATAAAAAGGACATCCTGGCTTTCAAACTGAGCCTGAGGAGATCTTCATGCAAATATTTATGCTAATTAGCATGTACATGAATTAATAATTCACCCGAATTACTAATTTTGAATAAATGGCAGCAATTGTGTTCTTGGATTGAATGTGATGCAACAGGAATAATCTGCGAGCACATGACCTGCATGTGAGGCTCATCATATCACAGGAAAGACACACAAAACATCAAATCAATGTGGACACAGCTGAGTAACTGAGGACATTATGAAGCTTGTAATAATTCCTGATACAACATCACGCATTGACGTTAAGCAGGTTTGATGTCAGTTATAACAGGAATATTTGCTGATCACTAAAGAAAAGCTGAGGTAAAGTCTAATCTGTCCTTCCTGTTCCTGAGTGCAACCAGTGGTTTGCAGCTTGCTGTAAACTCTCTGTATTTACATTAATGAAGGCATCCCCTTTTAAAGAATGTTTCAGATTGTTGTTTTGGCTCCTCCTAAAGTCTTTTCTCTCTCTGATTGGTTTATTTTAATGATGGCTTTCTTCAGTTCCATCCACATCTGTCCACATCACTCTGACAGCTTCAGCGAGCAGCTACCAAATGTTCACTTAAAGATGAAAGTTTGATGACATCTCAACAGCTTTAAAATCCATTGTGGTGGTGCACAAAGGCAAAAGTACCCCCAAGAAACTGTCATTGTCCAAATATTTATTGACTGAACTGTATGTCCATTGAGACACATATTAAACAACAAGCATGAGTCAAACATTAATGCCTGACCTTTAATTTTCTATGTTTAAACTGAGCTCAAACTGTTATGTAATAAACCATGAAAAGTTCAGAAACTGAACTAAAGTTACACAGTGATGCTGAAAATCTGGTGGAATTTATAAAGGACATTTCAAGTCCTACTGAGGACGTCCATAAATCCCATCTAACCAGACACCCATACAGTACTTTATTCTTTATTTATCCACCTGTGGACATCAGACTCCCTGTGATACCTGCACCACTTTCTTTTATCACCATCTCTTGTTCATATCATATATACTGTTTACCGTTTGGAGTTATTTATCTTACATATTTGACTTTCTACAGGCATGTTTATGTATATTAATCTTCATTTTTATGTCTTTCAGATTTATATTTATTTATGTCTGACTGAACAGTTTCCGCCTGATTCTGATGATCTCACCTCAATGTTTTTTGGACTGTGGGATGAAGCTTGAACATGTTGAGGAAACCCCGCAGAACCCTGCAGAACATATCAGCTCCACGCAGAAGCTCCAGCTGGGGCAGGAAACCTGAACCTTCTTTTAGTGAGGCAACAGTGCTAACCACTGCACCACCATGCTGGACTATTGTAATCCCTATTATCAAAATGCCATAATATGTTCCTGAACAGCCTCCAGTTCATCCAAACTGTTTCAGTGAGAAGAACTAGAAGAGATCCATTTCCTCCCATATTAGCTTTTGTTTATTGGCTCCCTGTAAATGTCAGAACTGAATTTACATCCTTCTCCTCGCATCAGAATTGATCAAAGTTTTTGATGTGCAGATCAAAGGTTTCAGCTCTCAGGCTTCAGCTGTGGAACCAACTCAGTTTGGATTCAGAAGACATATACGCTCTCTATTTTCAGGAACCTGACTTAAAACTTTGGCCTAAGTAGAAGAACAAAGTTTTAAGTCGGATTCCTGTATGAACAGCAGGGTGGCACAGAGGTTAGCACTGTTGCATCACAGCAAGAGGATCTGTGTTTGAATCCGCTGGTCAGCCAGCTCGGACCCCTCCATGTGGAGTCTGCATGTTCTGGGTACTCTGGCTTCCTCAGTCTAAAGACAAGCAAAGAGGTTAGCTTAAAGTGGCTGTAGATGTCTCCCTGTGAAGGACTGGTGATCTGTTCAGGGTGACCCCACCTTTTTTGCCTTTGACAATTGGGACAATTGGGATGGTGTCCCCCAACGACCCTGAACTGGATAAGCAGAGGATACTGAGGAATCTCTGATCATCAGCTGTTCCTTCTTCATTTTCTCTCTCCATAGTTTCTTCTACTTTGTGTTTCGATCATTTAGCTGAGATCTCTGAGTCCATCCAGTGTGTGAAATCATGTAATATAATGGGACAGGGACTAGAAAGAGAGATCATATTTCCCCTATACTAGCTTCTCTTCACTGGCTCCCTGTTAAATCAAGAATTGAATTTAAAATCCTTCTACTCACTTACAAAGTCTTGAACAATCAGGCCCCATCCTATCTTTAAGACCTCATTGTACCCTATTTTCCCATTAGGGCACTTCGCTCTCAGATTGCAGACCTACTTGTGGTTCCTAAAGTTTTTCAAAGTAGAATGGGAGGCAGAGCCTTCAGCTATCAGGCCCCTCTCCTGTGGAACCAGCTCCCAGTTTGTATTCGGAAGGCAGACACCCTCTCTACTTTTA
>VUQH01088372.1:2870-19173 GCA_015106775.1 Etroplus canarensis | reverse complement strand
GTGAAAATCTCAACATCCTCAATTCTGCCACCTCTAGCTCTGCCTCCTGTCTTTTTGTCAGTGCCACTGTCTCCAAACCATACATCATAGCAGGTCTCACTACTGTCTTGTAAACCCTCATTTTCACTCTTGCTGCTATCCTTCTGTCACAAAGGACCCCTGACACTCATCTCCACCTCCTCCACCCCACCTGCTTGACCCCAGGTATTTAAACTCATCCACCTTTACTACTTCTAGTCCTTCTGTCTTCACCGTTCCACCTGCCTCCCTCTCATTCACACAAGTATATTCTGTCTTGCTTCTACTGACTTTCATTCCTCTTCTCTCCAATGAATACCTCCACCTTTGCAGACTCTCTTCCAAGAGCTTGCTTCTGTCACTACAGATCACGATGTCAATATCCATAGACTCCCATGTTAAAATGTCCAGCTTTACAGCAGAAATACTGCAAACATGTTTACAGCCTGTCATTAGAAACAATTTTGGATTCTACAGCAAAATTTCCCTTTTTCACATCAACTGAATGGAATGTGAATTCTTATGACTCACCTTTACTTGTTTGTCTGTGTGCAATATCACTCAAAATGTTAGGAACTGATGTTAATTATATTTTTTCAGGGGTGGGGCGTGGTACAAGTAACAAGTCATGAAATTCTGGAGGCAATCCAGATCACCAGGAATATTTCAAAGGATTTTTCTTTGTGCTTTTAACCATCACAGGGTAAGGCAAATCGGTTTTTGCCAGAGATCTGCGGAGTGCTTCTAGCTAAATAGGCTGGTTCTTATACAGTGCTTTTCAACTCTAACTGAGCACTCATAGTGATTTTTATGACAAGTCTCATTCACCCATTCGCACAGAGCTTTATTCTGTGCTTTCTAAACACTATTTTCAGATTAACTGCACCCAGAGAGGGAAAATGGATGCTGGAACGTTATTGGGACACCCAAATCAGAATCAGAATTACTAAAGGATTCTGATTCAGACTCTGAAATTAAAGCTTGAAGCCATGCAGTGAGAATGGATGTGCTGGTTTAGTGTTGCACCGAATGTGTTGGTACCCTGTTTCAGGCTCCTTTGTGATGGTGACATCTCGAGCTGACTTCCATTGAGGGTCAGTTTGTGCAGTTCCACCCATCAGCAAGAGAGGACTTGATGGATTTGGGATATTTTTCCAGTTGCTCTATTTCAGCATTTATATTTTATCCCCTTTAGCACTAATTTACCATTTATTCTAATTTACCATTCATTTATTCTATCACGCACACATCCACACTCCTATGGATGCATCAGTAGCAATCTGGAGCTCAGTATCTTGCCCGAGGACACTTTGGCAAGTGGACTGGAGCAGCAAGGGATTGAACCACCAACCTTACAGCTAGAAGATGACCAGCTCTACCTCCTCATCCAGAGCCGCCCCATGTTATTTACAAGTGTGGCTGCTTTGAGTGACTGGTGGGTGGCACTAGCAGCTATTTTAAGACAGTGAACAAGATGTCTTGACCATGTTTGTGGTGTCCATGCCTTTTGGATCATTTTTAATGCACAATAAGATGAATAATATGTTTTAATGTGCAGCTTGTTGTAATAAAAACCTGTCCAAGAAGTCTCTAAGTAGTTTTTTTTTAAATTTGTATTTTAGCACTAGTTAACAAGTAGCTCTGTCTGTGTGATGCAGCAATACAGTCAATGGATGCATCATGGTAACCAAGCAAGCTAGTGTTAATGAGAATTTCCTTTCTCTGTTCTGGTCATTTCCTGCCAAAATGCCAAACTTGAGACTTTGAAATTGTAACCTTAGAAATTAATGGGTGACATTAGGTTTTTTTTTAAAGGGTGGGAGTGCCTACTCTGGGATGGGAATGAGTCTTTGCCCCAAGTGGAGGAGTTTAAGTATCTTGGAGTCTTGCTCATAAGTGAGGCAAGAGGAGAGTGGGAGATTGACAGATGTGTTGGTGCCACGTCTGCAGTGATGTGGACACTGTATCATTCTACTGTGGTGAAGAAAGACCGTTAAAGCAAAGCTTTCGATTTACCGGTCGATCTGCATTCCTACCCTCACCAAGCTCTGGGTCGTGGCCGAAAGGATGAGGACACGGATACCGGCAGTAGAAGTGGATTTTCGCTGAAAGGCGTCTGGGCTCAGCCTTAGAGATAGGGTAAGGAGCTCAATCATCTGGTTATAGAGTATAAAGAGCAGACCTGGCCACTCTCTTCTTCTTTGGCTACTCTCCTCTCCTGTCCTCCACATGGCAGACAGATGCTCATCCTGACTGACACTCACTCATTACTCGCTCATCCAGGCATGCATCTCATTACTGATTCACTGATGTCATATAAACTTTGTAAATAACCCTGTTTATTCAACATGGACTTGTGCGGGCTCCTCTTTTCTGTTGCAAGCTTGAGCCACTTGCAACAAATGGGGGCTCGTCCGTTTGTTGACCCCCTAGTTTATTATCATGAAGTTGCAAGAAAGCTGAGAGGAAGTTCCACACTTGTTAGAAGCTGGTTTGGGAGAGACTTCTGCTTGGCCTGTGGATTACTGGGCATGTGTTGGCAAATTGGGTAGGTAGCCATGGTGTGTGGAATTGTGTGTCATGTTCGAGACAGCAGTAACACATTTGTAAAGCACTTGCATTTACATTGAGCTTACACAGGCAATTTAAAGTCTCCACTTAACCTCTCTGGACTGTGGGAGACGAGCTGGAGTGCCCACAGGCACAGAAACAGCATGCAAACTCCACACAGAGAGGCTCCAGCCTGCATTTAAACCAGGAACCTTCGTGGCATGAGATGACAGAACTAACCACGCTACCGCTTTTCCATCCATTTGTACAAAATACACATATATGCAGATACACAAAACAAGCGCAGCACAAACAAGGCAAGAGGAAGACATTAGTAGGTGAAATCCAGCTCCCTTCATCCCCCCAACACATGTCTGGGTGTCCTTCTTCCTCTCTGTGCTTGAAGAAACTCATTAGCTAGTGTCTGCAGCTGCCACTGAGAAGCAACATACAAGTGTGTGATTAATCTGTTGATGTATATTTGAGTCTGTTTTATGCGTATGTCTTTGTTTTTGTAATTGTATTCTGTCTGAATATGCGAGCATGCAGTGTTGAATTATGTGTGAGTCTTGGTGTGTGCGCGTGTGTGCAGGGACACCTGTCTGGGAATAACAGGGAGCAGAGCGGGGATGTGATCAGGATATGAGTGTTTCCAAATGCCGTTCTGTCAGCGGGCTGGAGGGGCGGCATACAAATGACATGTGTTCTACTGCAGAGGACAAGGAATCTGAGGGGAAATCATGCGCGTATGCGACAGAGGGGGGCGTGTGAGTCCCCGACATCCCCTGTGCCATTCTGTAGTCATGATTGTGTTTTTGTACCTCAAATTCATGCCAAAGCTCTTTCTGTAGCATATGCATTTGGGCGTATGTATTCCTGCCTTCCGCACAATTGTTCTTCTGCCAGAAAATACCTTTTAGTACTCTGCCGCTCTCCATATGGGGCTTACCATGGTATACTGTGTATGTCCCATTCCTACTAAATATAGAAAGAGACTCACACTGGCATATTCCAAACCTGTTGTGTCATGAGAAGATGCACTTTAATGACTGCACTTTCATTGTTCTAAAACATAGCAATATGTAGACTGGAAACTGCAATATGATGGACTTACAGTGGTGTTAGACAGACCAACTACAATGTTGTGTAATTGGATTCAGTCCAAAGTCCTGCCACAGGGGTCACAATTTGCCAGTTTTGATTGGCTGTTCACTGTTTTGCTTCGATGCACAACACATCCTGTTTTGATGTTCTGACGTTGCGACTTATGTTTGAAACGGCAGTCTTACTGACTCACTTGTTGTGAATACACAGTTGTAAAGGTCCATAAGGTTAGGGCTGGTTTCCATTGTAGCAAATCTGAACCTACTTTTTAACCTTGTGAACCAAACATCAAGTTCGAGGTTGAAAAATGAAGTTCCAGTGACTATCGTTCCTGTAATGGCCAACTCAGGGTGGCTCAAAGAGTGAGTCAGTCCCCCACAGATAGCCATCTTAAAATGTCCAAATTTACAGTAAAATTTTGAGTTTTTCAAGGCTCTGAATGTTGTGGTGCTATCTTCCTTAACATGGTTCTGCTCCATCGTGTGGAAGTCTGGGATGGTGTCTCTGGATTGGCAGTCAGAGATGGTGGTTCCTCTTTTTTAGGAGGGTGGCTGGAGGGTGTGTTCCAAATTCAGAGGGATTGCACTCTTCAGCTTCCCCAGTAATGGCTAATGTATGTCACAGTGCTAGAGAGAAGAGGTGAACCTTGGATACAGATGTAGCAACGCAGTTTTTGTCCTGGTTGTGGAACACTGGACCAGCTCCTTAGCATCTCAAGAATATTTGGGGTGCATGGAAGTTTGACCGACAAGTCTACATGTGTTTTATGGACTTGGAGAATATTTTTGACTTCACTCCTTGGGGTGTCCTGTATGGGATGCTTCGGGAGTTTGAAATACTGGGCCCATTGTTACTGGCTATTCAGTTCCTATGAAACTGTAGTGGGAGCTTGGTTCTCATTGCCTGAAGTAAGTCAAATTCATTGCTGGCGGGAGTTGGACTCGGTCAGGGCTGTCCTTTGTCACTAATTCTGTTCATAACGTTTATGGACAGAATTGTAGATGCAGCCAAATAACATAGAGTTTTTACTTTGGTGGTCTTGGGATCTTGTCTTTGCTTTTTGCAGATGATGTGGTTCTTTTGGCTTCAAGCCTAGCTTGTCTGCATCTGCAGACCAGCGTGAAGTGGCTGGAATAAGAATTATAACCTCCAAGTCTGAGGCCATGGTTCCCAGCCAGAAAAGGGTGGAATTCCCAGTCCTGGTTCCATAAGTGCAGGAAGTATCTAGGAGTCCTCTTCACGAGTGAAGGAATTTTAGAGAAGGAGATTGACTGAGAGATTGGCAGTGATGCCAACGCTACAGCAATCTGTTGTGGTAAAGAGTGAGGCGAGCATGAAAGTGAAGCTTTTGATTTACCGGTCTATCGAAGTTGCTGCCCTCAACTATGGCCACGAGTTGTGGGTAGTCACCGAAATAATAAGATTGCAAATGTGGCTGAAGTAAGCTTCCTCCGAAGGGTGTCTGGGATCTCCCTTAGGGATAGGGTGATAACGGTCATTTTTGAGGGGTTCGGAGTACAGTCACGACTCCTTTACATTGAAAGGAGCCAGCTGACGTGATTCAGGCATCTGACTCCTCCTGGGCACCTCCTAGGTGAGCTGTTACGAGCATGTCATTCCAGGGGATGACCCTGGGGCAGACCCGGGAGACACTGGAGAGATCATATCTCATGACTGGCTTTAGAATGTCTCAGTGTGCTCCTGGAAGAGCTGGGGTAGGTATCTGCAGCTGCTGTTCCTGTGACACAAACACGGGTTAGTGGCAGAAAATGGATGGATGGAACATGAGCTGCTGCAGATACAAAGTGAAACTGGTGATATTAATTTCAACCGGTGACTGCTCAATAGTAAGGGAACTGCAGATGAAAGTTTTGTATGCAACTCATTATTAAAAAAGAAAGAAAGCGAGACTTGTCAGCTTTGGTGCTGAGTGAATCTGGGCCTTTACCAGTGTGAAAATGTATATTGGGGTCCAATCTTACATAGATGTGTGTATAAATATGAAATATTACAAATAATACTGGAAAATCTATTCTATAAAGAAAAGGATAACTGCTACCAAATACTGATTGAGCCTATAATTTGTGCTTGATGACCCAAACTTATTTTGCTTTTAACAAACTGTATTTTTTTTCTGTATAAGGAAATTTACAAAAGACTGAAAAAATGACCTCAACCTATCAGCCTTGTGAAACCTTTAAAATCCATTAAACAAACTGCTTTCATGCTAAAAGGTTGACAATTTAGAGGATGCAAACTTCTTGCCTGACAGCGACAATTAGTAAAACTGCCCTCCATTTGCATTTATGTTGCCCTCCATTAAAGGCGAATAATTCTGTGCTACACTTGAGCAGCGATTATTGCTGCAGCATGGCAGGTAATCACCTGGTTTCATGTCCTGTCTAATAGAAGTAATAAGAGGCTGATAGTGAACAACCTTTTACACAGATTCATCTTCCATCATCATCATCATCTGCTGGCAGTTGCTGAGAGATGAGCTTGTATTTCGGCTCATGTCTTGGCGTGTCAAACTGAGTGGATTTGCTGCATGAATGTCCAGGCTCAGTAGATAAGGTTACTGTTAATGATGGCTATTGATTCACACTATATTTACTTATGGCCGACATGGGATCAGTGTGAGAAATGACATGTGATAAGCAGCCCCTCTGAAGTCATCAGAGGCTTGTTGTTCTTGGCTTCAACTCTTCTGAAAAGCACTAAATCACAGCCATGAGTTTACACTGACAGGAGTGTCTTAGCATGTGTGGGCTTGTCTTGATAGTTTGACATAAACTGTGTACATGACTTCAAAGCCTTGGCCAGTCTGTATTTATTGAATTCACATGTGACGTTTAATCTATTTGTTGCAGTCTGTTGTGATCTGAAGCTCAAACTGAGCATCAGAATGGAGAAGAAATGTGATTTAAGTGACTTTGAATGCTGCATGGTTGTTAGTGCCCCGACGGTCTCGTCTGAGGACTTGAGAAACCGCTGATCTACTGGAAGTTTCCCACACAACCATCTCCAGGGTTTACAGAGATGGTCTGAAAAAGAGAAAATGTCCAGGGAGCGACACTTGACGAGAATGGCCAGGCTGCTTCAAGCTGATAGGAAGGCAACAGTAACTCAGATAGCTGCTGGTTTCAACCAGGGTGTACAGAAGAGCATCTTCTGAGAGTACAACACCTTGAAGCAGATGGGCTACAGCAGCAGAAGACCACACCACATGCCCCTCCTGTCAGCCAAGAACAGGAAACTGAGTCTTCAAGTTGCACAAGCTCTCCAAAATTGGACAACTGAAGATTGGAAAAAACTTTACATATCTGATGAGTCTGGATTTCTGCTGTGATATTTGGATGGTAGGGTCAGATTTTGGTGTAAACAAACAACGTGGCTCCATCCTGCCTTGCATCGATAGAGTAATGGTGTGGGATATTTTCTTAGCACAGTTTGGGTCTACCAGCTGAGCACTTTTACCTCTGTATTGTTACTGATCACGTTGATCCTTTTATGTAACTGTATATACTGTATTGTAACTGGACATGATAATCCGTCATAAATAAAACTACAAATAGAAAGATAACACAGTCCTGCTAAAAGTGAAGCAGATTAAATTATTGCCAAAACCTGGAGTAGATTGTCTATTTAATGGCATTTCTTTATTAGGAACAGTCATCTGGTGAAATCAATAAATTTAGGTTTTACAATTTATATAGCTTAGAGTAGTGGTTCCCATATGGTGTGCTGTTGAGACATACCTTATTCTTGCAATACGAAACTGCACATAAAATGTTCTGAGTGTTTTATATATCAATACTTTGTAGGCACTCACTTCTCAGTGGAGTCAAAAAGTTATTTTTTTCTAAAAGCCTTCTGTTGAAGGTAACCCAAGTTCTTTCAGGGAGTTGCTGGATAGAGGATAACAAATATGTGAGGGGGACAATGGCTCAGTTGTGTGGAGCAAACCACAACTAACTGCCGGTATCATCTGAGAGAAACCTTGCAAAGTGCAGGGACCTTAAAGAGAGACAATAAGACTGTTTGTTAGATTGTGTGAACTTTGCTGGTAAGGTAATGTAGGGTATATGGAAAAGATTATTAGGCCACCTATGCTTTAGAGATAATGGAGCTTTTATGACATCCCATTCTAAATTCATATGGAGTTGGTGTCTTCCCTGGAGCTATAACAGCGTCCACTCTTCTGGAAAGGCTTTCTGTAAGATTTTGGAGTGCGTCTATGGGAATTTTTGCCCATTCGTCTAGAAAAGCATTTGTGAGGTCAGACACTTATGGAGTTGTAGAAGGCTGAGGTCAGGGCTCTATGCAGGCCAGTCAAGTTCTTCCACACCAAAACATCCAACCATGCCTTTATGGAGCTTGCTTTGTGCACTGGGGTACAGTTATATTGGAATAGAAAAAGGTCCTTTCCAAAACTGTTCCCACAAAGTTGGAAGTATAGACTTGCCCAAAATATCTTGGTACTGTAAGATGAAGGATTAAGATTTCCCTTCTCTGGAACTAAGGGGCCCAGGCCAACTTCAGAATCAAACCTCATAGCATTATTCCTCCTCTGCCAAACTTTATAGTTGACAGAAAGCAGTCGAGCAGGTAAGGTTCTACTGGCATTCACCAAACCTAGACCCATCCATCAGACTACCAGTCCAGATGCAGCGTGCTTTACATAACTCCATCTAATGATTGGCATTGTGCTTGATGAAGTAAGACTTGCATGCAGCTGCTCTGCCATGGAAACCCATGCCATGAAGCTCCCCGCACACATGTTTTTGTGCTGATGTTAATGCCAGAGGAGGTTTGGAACTGTGCAGTTATTGAGTCAGAAAAGGGTTGGTGGCAATTATGCGCTTCAGCACTTAGTGACCCTGCTCTGCAACCTGCTGTGGTCTGCACCCTCTTGGCTGAATTTCTGTGGTTCCTAAATGCCTCCACTTTGCAATGCCATTTACAGTTGATCATGGAATATCTAGGAGGGGAAAAAAATCGTAAACTGACTTGTCGCAATGGTGGCATCCTATTACAGTACCGTACTTGAAGTCAGTAAACTCTTTGGAACGACCTGTTCTTTCACAAATGTTTGTAAAGGCAGACTGCATGGCTTGGTGCTTGTTTTTATACCCATGGCAATGAGATTGAATGAAACACCTGAATTCAATGATTAAGAGGTGTGGCCCAATATAATGTACACCCTAATGGAAGTTAATATAAAGAAATGCAAGCGTCACACTAGATGTAATAAATCTGACAATACTATCAAAAGAACTGATGATGTCAGATATCACACTGAAGGCAAAAGTGGCCCAAATACAACTTTTTGCCCACATGTGACCATATCTGATTTTTTATGACAGTCTGAACAGCACAAATCCAATTTTTTCAAATCAGATCCACTTCCATATGTGGTCCTAAATATGATACTTATCCGATGTTTTTCAAAGTGACTTCGGTCTGAATGGTCATGTCGCATTTCATCCGCCTTTTACATCTTTGAAGTGAGACAGACGTCATAATTCTGCCCTGGAGGAGGCGAGACGCGGTGGGATCAGATGTAAACAATGGCCGGAGCTGGTCAAGGGAAAGAAAGTGAGGTTTTACTCACATGCTAACATGTGCAGCATCCATAATTACTCCTGTAAACACAGCGTGCTGCGTGTGATGTCACGTTTTCATCTCCTTTTTTTTCTTTTTTTTTTATAAGTTTTTTCACATCTTCATCTCCACTCGGCGTCAGTTTATGGCCGTAGACTGTTCACCCTGGAGTCTGATGGCGGTCGCGTTTAAATTATAATGTGAAAGACCGCGCAAAATAATCGGATCTCAGCAAAAAAACTGAGAATTGAGCATTAAGACCTGCACTGCGAACGTAGCCATGGGGGCTGATTCTGGACAGAAAACAGGTGAACACAGGTGCCCCTTGAAACTGTTCCTCTAATGTACCCTGGGCAAAAAGTAGTGCCCAGTGAAAACTGAAATTACAGTATGCAGTCAGGAAGAGCAAATGTCAGATTTTGAACCCTGTTTTTCTTTGTTACTTCAGTTTCTAGAGATCATTCTGTCGCTCTTTGTGTGGTAGTCTTCTCTTTGCTGTCACTTAAAATGACAAAATTCAGTTTGGCCACCAGTGGAGAACAGACCTCACATTAAACACCCTTTGAATAGGAAAAAAAGACATAGCTGACGTACAGGTGTGTTACCCATAACAGTCGATCCTCATCTCATGTTTTTAAACCACAGTGTTTGGGGCCCAGAATATCCCGGTCTAGTTTTAATATCTCATAAATCATTGTTTACATTGTTTTATCACCTTTATCCTTTCAATATCTCAAATAAACACGACTTTAAAAGCGTAAAATCTCCGTGACAGAAAATGATGGATTGCTTCTGTTTGGATTCCCACAGCTGTAAAACTTGATTAAATGTGGATTTTCATACACTTTAAAGCCAGGATTGGTGTGGACAGCGCTTTTTACGCAGCATTATGAGCAAGTGAAGCCAATGTCAACATAACAAAGGGTAAGAATCACTTTCTCCGATTGGAAACCAGTCCAGCTCCGTATATTTCCTTGAGTTAATCTACATTCTGCCTCTTCTATCACATTCCCTCGAGTCATATCAAATTCATAATACACCTCAGCAGATCCTTCCCCTCTCCCACTCTCTCTGTATCTATTATTGTTGAGGAAAGCTAAGAATAACACTCAGGTCTCTGCTTTTTTCCCTCAAGTGTTAAATCAACAAGCCCTCACTGTTAGCACTACTGTATACGTCTAGGGCCTTGCTCTGAACATTTGTAAAGGGAAGTCAGGGTGAGGAGGGTGTGTGTGTGTGTGTGTGTGTGTGTGTCGTGAATATGTGTCAGCAGGACCGGAAATACCACACTTCACTGGCAGTGAGTGCTGG
The DNA here is from genome assembly GCA_015106775.1 of Etroplus canarensis. Classification (NCBI taxonomy): domain Eukaryota; kingdom Metazoa; phylum Chordata; class Actinopteri; order Cichliformes; family Cichlidae; genus Etroplus; species Etroplus canarensis. The sequence continues at coordinate 8,586 of VUQH01088372.1, read as the reverse complement.
TGATTGCTTGTTTGCCCGTCGTGAGTGTGCTTTTAAGGCTCGTGTACGCGACTGGTATAAAACTGCCGCCTCTTCTGATGCACAGATGAGAATAGGCGCACGTCTGTGTTTGTACGTGCGTTCTCCTCCGACAGCTGGCTGATCTCGCTTGTCACACACGCTGCTCCCCTGTAAATAAAAGTCTGAAGATGATTGATTATGGCGGCCTATTTCTCATGAATCCGGTTTTGTTTGTGTGTGGCACACAAGGCAGCGAGCAGCACAACGCTCCCATATACTCTACCACATATGGTGAAACCCCATGGCACATTACAACTATTCACATCCCATAACAATCACTGCTGAGTAATAATACATGTAAATCACTGCCTTTGACAAGCTGCTCGCCAATCCACTTGTTTTTTAAAATTTCCTGTAATGTAATTAAATCAAATTACATCAAACTATTCCCGTAAACACGAGCTTTGGTTAACACGAAAGGCATAAAAATTTAGGAGTAACTTGTGAAGGACATATTTATTAAAGTTAACACCCTCAAACTGTTAACGTTCTCAACTGTTTATCTTGGTTAAATTGAGCTTAAAGTACCGACTGAAATTAGTCAGTAAGCTTCACTTTTAACAATACATGATGAAACAATGTGCCAGCCATGCATCATCTTCTCCATACAAAAGAAAAACTACAACCCCAATTCCAAAAAGGTTAGGATGCCACATAAAATTTGAATTAAAATGCAATGCCATCCATTGCAACCAATACTTTATTCACAAGAAACATAGAATATATCTCAAATGTCGAAAGTGAGACATTTTACTATTTCATGAAAAATGCTCGCTCATCAGGAATTTAATGGCAGGGACACATCTCAGAAAAGTTGAGACAGGCCCATGTCAGCTTTTTTTTTTTTTTTTTTAAACCAACACTTTGTAAACATCTGGGAATGGGAAGACCAGCTGCTGGACCGTTGGGAAAGGAATGTTGTCCCATTCAAGCCTGATATAGGATTCCAGTTGCCCCACAGTCTTGGGTCTTTTTGGTGGTATTTTGCGTTTCGTGATGCACCAAATGTTTTCAGTTGTTGAAAGGTCTGGACTGCAGGCAGGCCAGTCCAGCACTCAGACTCTTCTGCTATGAAAAGCCATGCTGTTAGAATAGCGGCAGCATGCTGTTTAGCATTGTCTTGCTGAAATATGCAAGGACTTCTCTGAAAAAGACATTGTCTTGGGGGAGCATGTTACTCTAAAACCTTTCAGCATTGATGGTGCCTTTCCAGGTGTGCAAGTTGCCACCCGGGCTCGGGAGTATGTCCGAAAACTAGTCACTTAACTGCATCCAGAAGCACAACTTGATACTGTGTTATGCAAAGAGGAAGCCATTCATCAATTTTATGCAGAAACATCAAACAACAAGTGTTCTGGGCCCAAACTCAGCTCAGTGGTCTGATGTGCTGTGGTTAGAAGAGCCATCAGTTCAGCATATTTCAGGAAGAAAAAAAAAAAGAGTTCTCTGTACCGAAAATGAAAATGAGCCCATCTTAGAGCTGGCCCATTGAACTTACCCCTTCTGTCGAGGACTGACATTGACCTCATGTATGTCAAAGACTAATGCCGGAAAAAAAAAAAGCTGTTTTGATAAAAAAAAATTTTGAGGCTGTAGACTTGAATTGCAACAATCCCTCAGATTTTTATAAGTTGGTCAAGTGTTTTCCAAAGGTTACCAACCCCAATGCATTCATTATACCTTTGCATGAGTGTACTACTAGAGGACTACTGGAAGGTGGAACAGTGATCCACCGACTGTCTGTGGCCCTTCTGTTTGGAGTTTGCATGTTCTCCCTGTGCTTGTGTGGGTTTGCCCTGGATACTCCAGCTTCCTCACACAGTCCAATACATGTGTGTTAGGTTAACTGGCAATTCTAAATTGGCCATAGATGTGTGTGCGAACGTGAAGGGTTGTCTGCCTTTATGCGTTAGTAATGTGTTTGTGATAATGAGTGTTTTTCGTAGTGCAGTGGTTCACACATTTGCCTTACAAGCAAAAGGTCCCTGGTTTGACTCCAGGTGGTAAAACAAGTCACTCCCCTCATGGGAGTGGGGTGTCAAGAAGGGTATCCGGTGTAAAACCTTTGCCAAATTACTGCTATGGCTTCATCTGCTGTGGCAGCCTCTCAGGAAATACAAGGGAGCAACTGAAGGTGCAATGTGTTCAAAATGATGAATGGTAACAGCTTCAATAGTGGTAACAATTTACTGAAAGCGACCTTTTTTAATGTATAAGGCTTTCATGTTGTTTACACCGAAATCTGACCCCACCATCCAAAGGTCGTGGCAGAAATTAAGACTCAGCAGACCAGGTGATGGTTTTCTGTTGTCCAGTTTTGGTGAGCCCATGGGAATTGTAGCTCCAGTTTCCTGTTCTTAGCTGACAGGAGTGGCATGGAGTGTGGTCTTCTGCTGCTGTAGCCCATCTGCCTCAAGGTGTTGTACTCTCAGAGATGCTCTACTACATACCTTGGTTATAAAGAGTGGTCATTTGAGTTACTTTTGCCTTCCTATCAACTTGAAGTAGTCTGCCCATTCTCCTCTAACCTCTTGCATCAGCAAGGGATTTTCCCTTTTTCGGACCATTCTGTGGAAACCCTAGAGTTAGGGTTAGGGTTAGGGCGTGTGTGTGGGGAAAAATCCCAGTGGATCAGCAGCTTTTTAAATACTCAGACCAGCCTATCTGGCACCATCAACCATCAGTCACTTAAATCACCTTTCTTCTCAATTCTGATGGTCAGTTTGAACTTCAGCAGGCCGTCTTGACCATCCTTATATACCTAAATCCACTGATTTGCTGCCATGTGACTGGCTGATCAGATATTTGTGTCAACAAGCAGCTGAACAGGTCTATCTAATGAAGTGACCAGTGAGTGTAACTCTATGTAACCAGCTGCAGTACTGCCATGTTACCATCTGGTGGAGTTGGTCTAGTTAAAAGTTACACATTGTAACAGCTTTTGCTCATTTGAATCAACTGTTCCTGCAAACCGTTGACTGTCGATAGCCTGTGAATCGCTCATGCTAATCACCAAAGGCAAGTGCATCTCGCTAACACTTAAATTAGCTTTCATCATTGAGGGTAATCACTGACCCAAATGGCTGATTCATTTAGCAAATACACATCCTTGCCTCTGTTTTCACTGCCACAGGTAGTACTTTAAAAATTAAACCATAAATGCATTCCAATTTTGTGTTTTTAGTAATTCACATTTTAATTTATTTTGTTAAACTTAAAACAGCAGTGTAATAGGCTTTTCCATTACGTATACCATGTCTGCCACTAATGTACATAACCATGACTATAGAGAGAGGGAAAGAAAGAACAAAAAAGTAAAATAAAGAGGAAGAAAAGAAAATACCTATCCATGTGTTATCGGATACAGAAAAACATTAAAACTCAAATCTGCAAGCTCATCTTCAAAGAGTCCCACTAACCTTAATAGAAATCTGTCCCAGTGGTCTGTTGAACTTTTCAGAATCACCATCAATAATGACAATTTTGTGTTTTTTTCTACACAAATTTCCACAAACTGCTATTGCAGATGTATCCTTCTAAACCCGTTCCTTTTTATCCGCACTATAGGTCTTTATTTAAAGCCAAATCTCCCTGTTTTTTTCTGCCAGCATCACACCCCCCCATCCATCTCTCGTCTCCTTTCATCTGCGTCGCTCTCCGTCTGTGTTTGTCCTTCCATCTCACCGACAGCATCACTCCATAACTTCCTGTCTGAACCCTGACCTCCGTCCACTCTGGCGCTGACAGAAGCCAGGCCTCACTGTCATCTCCATCCATCAGTATCTGCACAGACATGCAAGCAATGAGTAGGCTTCCATGTATGTTCGCAGAACCTTCTGTGTTTTTATCCAAATATGAAATATTGTGAGGTGAAACGAACTCACAACCTTTTTTCTTACTGGTAATTTATTTTAAATGTAAAGATAGATTTTTTTTTTTTTTTTTGGTCTGTGCAGGATAAGATGTCCCCATAGTACATTGGTTTACATGTTCAGCTTGGAAGCAAAAGGTCCCTGGTTCAATTTGATGTGAGGACACAAGCCCCTCTCACCATTGAGGGTTGCGTCAGGAAGGGCATCCAGCGTAAAACCTTTGCCAAATTACAAATGCACATTAATCTGCTCTGGTGACCCCTTGGGGAGAATACAAGGGAGCAGCCAGAGGTACATCAGAGGAACAATAAAACCTCAGATATTACATTGACAACATTATAATTAATTGAGTAACTAGGACATGTATAAGCCTGAAAAAGGTATAGGCTGAAGCCTCAGCTTGTGATGCCTATCCTTCTAATAACACATCATGTTAAACTAAATAACTGATAGATAAATAAAGCATCACCCATCTCCCGAACCCTGTCTACCTTTGCTGAAGTTTGTTTTAACATCATCCGTTTTTGTAACAGTATAGGACATTATTTTTAAGCTTTTGTCTGAAGGTACTTAATGTTGTACATGATTTCAGCTCACTGCTGCAGCTGTTCCACAAATTCACTCCTTTAACAGAAATACAGTGCAGCTTTGCATTAGGCCTTACTAATGTCAGAGTTCAGGACAAGATGTACCTTTGGTTGCTCCCTTCTGTTCTCCCCAAGGGGGTTGCCGCAGCAGATTAATTCACATTGGTAATTTGAGATTTTATGCAAAATGCCCTTCCTGATGTAAGCCTCCACAGGGAGAGGGGCTTGAGCCCCCAAATGGAATCGAACCAAGGACCTTTCACTTGTAAGGTGAATGACGACACCACACACCAGAGTCTGGGACAAGATGAGGACCCAACATTTAGGGCTCCAAAACATGACGTGGTAAAGGTGACCGGAAGGTGAGCTTTAATGAAAGCTGGCAGAAAGTCCATCAACATAAACTAAATCGAAAAGGTGCAAAACCAAGGCATGTCGCATGAGAAGAAGTCCTGGGAAGAAGGGGCGACAGTGACTCAGTGCTTTGGAGGGCTCGTTTGAGAACCAGAGGGTAAAGATTGGTTGATAATTTACATGAGTTTAGAGAGATCATCAAATTTTGAAGCTTTTAGTTTGACAAATATTGAATTAGTTGGTTCTGAAGTATGAAAACAAACATTGTGTTTGTTTATACATATTACCCCACACTTCTGCACAATAAATCATGTATAACATGATAACATCAGCATAACCTTTAATATAATTCATATGTGGCTTACAGCATAATTTGTTATCTATGACTACACCAAGAAGTTTAATTTCTGTCACTGTTTTGATTTCAACACCATGTAAATGTAAAGGTGCCTGTCGCACAAACTAGTCAGTATGTGATGCAAAATCCTCTCTCAAATAATTTCACACTGTTTATGATCAAAAATATCTTTGTTGTGTGTATTTGCTTTTTTTTTAAAAGCCCTTTCTTGTTTTCCCACAACCCCCAAAGAGAGTAACAGCACAGTTAGGGCGAAAGAGCAAGTTACTGCAGTCAAAGAAAAGCAAACTTAAAATGCAACATGTCTTGTAGTGTTGAAATATATAATGCTGTCTTCTCAACAGTGGTTTTCCCTCTGAGGCCGTCGAACCTCTGTTCAAAATGGCTGCTCTGCAAGGAAGCCTTTATTTCTTGATTTAGAAGCTGACTTTTACTGCATCCCGTGATAGATAGCTAAAAAAAAAAAAAAAAAAAAAACATTGCCG
>VUQH01088368.1:0-10154 GCA_015106775.1 Etroplus canarensis | reverse complement strand
AAACAATGAGCCTGGGAGATATACATATATATATATATATCTATATCTATATATATATATATATATATATATATATATATATATATATATATATATCTATATATATATATATATATATATATATACACACCCACACACACACACACACACACACACTTTATAACAATATACTGTAGACACAGGCACAATTTTGCTGCCATAAATAAAAAATAACCATCAGAATGATTCTTATTAAAATAAGTGTTAATATCAGCAAACAAAGTCAGAACATACTTTCTGGCTCATACACTTCTCATCATACTGCTCGAGATACAAATCCTTTCCTGTGATTCAGAAGGGGATTGGTCTATACTTCTTAAATACTCTTTTGTACATACACAGACATATACACATTTATCATAGATCTATACATATCTGGATATGCCCTTTACATATGAACTGTGATTCTATCTTTCCATTGACTCCCTGGGGAAGAAGCCGTTGTCATTGGGTCCCTCTGGGAGCTTTGGGTTACTGGTTGCAGTTCTAGTTGGGATGGGAGGAGGGAGGGTTGGGAACGCTGCAGGGGTGGAGGATAACCACTCTGGTTCTAAATCAAACACAGAGCTGGAAGGCTGAGTCTGAGTTTGGGGAAGAAGAGAACTGGAAGGGAAGACTGGGTTCTGTGAAGTTTTGCTTTGAGGTGGAAAATCATCATCGAATGTGACCCACTGCTTAGTTGGTTTCACTACCGGGGGAGGTGGCTGGCGACGAGGTGTGAGGGCAGGTGGAACAGAGGAGGGCGGAACCACGGGTAAAGTTGGGGCGGGAGATGGGTCAAGGGCAAGAGGAAGGAGAGGAGCCGGTGTAGGATTAAGACTGGATGATGGTCCAAACAGAGATGTGCTCTTCTGAAGCTGGTTGGTAGGTACAGCTGCAGGGGCTGCTGTTTGAGGTGGGGTAGGGATGAGTGGTGGAGTAAGAGCTGACATGGTTCTCTGAAAGTTTGCTGCTGGAGCTGGTTGCTGAAAACTGAAGTCAGGAGTGAGCGGGCGCCGCTGCTGATACTGCTGCACCAGTGGGCCTGTGAAGGGATTGGTGCTGCTGGGTCGGGCAGGAAGTGGGTCACTTGAGAAGGGGCCAGGGGAGGCACGTAGTGTCTCCTGAGAGCGGCTGCGAGATGGGACTGGAGGAGGTGGGAGCAGGGCCGAGGCAAATGGTGACGGGGTGGAGAGTGAGGAAGAGGAGGAGGAATCAAAGGTTTGCAGGTCTGCTAGATTGAAGGACTGGTGGGAGAAGGATGAAGGGAGAGTGGTTGAGGAAAACACAGGTGGACAACCAGAGGGTGAAGTACGAAGGGAGGATCCTCTGGTCAGTGACTGTGTAGTGTGCCAGGAAGATGAGGACAGGAAGTCAGATGTAAGTGTATCAAGGGGGTCAGGCTTCCATTGTGCTTCTCTTTGGATTCCATTCAGTCCATTCATCTAAGGAAGGATAAAACAAAAGAAATGCTTGTCAGAGATCACGGCAAATGGAGGTGTGAAGACATAAACCGTGCACTAATATAACTGGAGTGCTTAACTATTAAATGAATCATTTATTTTCAAAGAAAGGTTAAAGGGACCCTGCGGCACTTCCTTGAAAAGAAACCAACTGAATGACATTTGTGATCAAATATTGGAAAAGCTTATTTTTTTGCCATTTTAAAATCTGTGCTGCTTATATTCACATTTAAAATTGTATTAAACTTGTTGCCCTACACTTATGACCTATCTATACAGATCTTTGCGAATTATTACAACTGAACATAAATCTGAGAACTCAAATAGCCCATATTTAATATTATAAAAATGGACATTTGTTTAAGTTACATTTTTGTTTTCTGTTGCTATGGACAGTTGAGCCTTAGCTTAGCCCACTCTAAAACAGGTATTGCCCTCTCTTACATTAGAAACTTAAAGTTCACAAGGCCTGTCACCCTTTCAGAGCAGAGGATGCATCAAGCAAAGTGTAACTTGGCATGCAGGCTAAGCCAGCAGCTTATTGGACATGTAATCAGAATCAGAATACTTTATTAATCCCCGAGGGGAAGTTGCTTGCATGTAATGTTTATCTGGCCGTTTTAAGTTAGATCTACTGTAGTCGCCTTTGAGTTTTATAGCTTCCACGCACTAATCATCTGCATTATATTCCTCCACAGGGTACCTTTAATCTAGCAGACATAAAACATTTACAAACATGTACATATTTCATTTACAACACTGACTACGGCTGCCATACTGATGTACGTATGACAGTCCACATACATCACTAAATCTAATACAAATGAATAAAATTATACAAATTGACAGAAATGTCAAAACAAATTATGATGTCATTGCATATGTGTTCACTCTACATCTGTAGCACAGTGGGCTCATATGAAAGGACAAATGAAGGGAAATGGTTAGCAACAAAAATGCCATTTTCATGTGTGTTTTTGCTCCCTCCTTCTTCTCAGGTCATGTACGGTTTGATATGCCGACTGACAAAGGAAGTAAAAACAAATGATTCTCCAATTTATCAGCTTAACACAAAAAATGTAAGGCCTTGTAGCAGACTAAAACATTCAAGTTGTAGAAGATAATAAAAAAAACTACAAAATAAGAGAAAGGGAAGTTACTAAAGTGTAATGTATGGGGGGTAATAACAGCAGTGCAGAGGACTGTGTCATGGAGGATGAGATAAAAAGGTGGTTTAATATTAAGTACCTTTCACCCTGAGGGCTTCTCCAGCTTGTGAAAAAGAGACATATGTATCAGAAAGAGCAAAGCAGGAAGAAAGACACAAACAACTAAGCTCATCTAATGACAGAAAAGAAAGCAGAAAAGGAATCTTTTTCCCCCAATTATAGTCTCTATCCCCTACACCAGTCATAAGTGTACAGTATCTTTTTAAATAACAGGAGTTCTACTATACTTCAGTAATAAATATGTTAGTGTTTGTTCAGTTGTTGATATTCCAATAAAATTTAATGAAAAGAGGGTTATCAAGTACCTGTGCAGCTGGGGTTGTCTCAGACTTGGCAGCATCAGGTGGCAGAGCATGAGAGGAGCGGGAACGTGGTGGGGGTTTAGGAGAGGCTAGACTCTGCTGAGGCCCGGCAGGGGTGGCAGTAGCAGGTGCAGCGGACGAACCTGTAACTTTAGGAGCTGATGCTTGCTGCGGCTGGAGAGGAGCTGGAAGTGTGGGTTGCAGTGGAGGTGGGAGCTGAGCTGAAGGGGCAGCTGGCTGAGGCTGCATGGGAGGCTGCATGGGTGATGGAACCTGGGGTTTCATTGCAGGGGGAGCTGCAGGAGGCGGTCCTGAGGGTGAAGGACCTGGAGAAGGGAAACAAGAGTGAGGAAACAGAATAAAAGTTTAGGCTTAAAGTTTCTGTATTATCCACATTTGAGGTCTATGTTTTTTCTGGGGCTCTACTGGCATTTCTTCACGTTTACTCTCTCTAAATTTAACCGCTCGCTGAGACAGACTGTTTTCACTCTTGCTTCTTTAAGGTCCCCTTCCTACTTAGTCTAATCTGTTCTGACTGGCAAGCTGCCCCTCTGAGACTTCTGCTCACTAGAGAAACAGACAGTAGTAGCTGGATTTCCCTTCTTTTCTTGTTCTTTAATCAAAATGGCAGTTTATTAAATACATTTGTTGTTGTTTTAGTTTCAAGTATATAACTGGAAGTTTTTAATTAGGCTCCATGAAAATACTTCTTTACCCAGAGCCAGGTCAGCTGGTTTGGTCTGAGCACTGGGTACAGGTTGTGGGGCTCCTGGGTGGGTGTCTGGGATAGGCCGAGGGGCCCCGGGATGCACCTCTGGGATGGGCCTTGGTGCTCCAGGGTGAGAAGGAGGTGGTGGGCGAGACTGAGGTGGCACACTAATCACACCAGCTCGAGGAGGAATATTCTGGATGATGAATAGTGTACAGAAAATAGAAATAAAGAAGTTGGGTAAAAAAGGAAAACAAACACAACAAAATAAAGAGTTATTATAAATCAAAAGTTGCAAACTCACTGGTCTGGAAGCACCTCCTGGTCCAGGCGGGCCTCCTCGACCTAAAAGGGTTAACGCAGACCAAAAAAAAGTTAAAGACACAATTTGTACTGTGCAATACTGATAATTTAGGGTTTGCCCTGTTGAGGGAGATGCACTGAGCAGCAGGAGCATTTAAGGAGATTAGAGGTTCAAGCAAATTTAAGCACTGCACTAAATCACATTTGAACAGACTGCAAACTGAACCCCCACCTATGACAGACCAAATTCCCTGAGGCTGACTTCATAATTAATGATGACTCAGTCATTCCTGAGCTGCAGGAGGTCTGGAAGAGAGGCAGGCCTTGTTCTGTGAGCCAACTGCTTACCACAGAGCAAGCATACTCCTCATCTTTCACTATTCTCTTCTTGAGCTTCTCTCAGAGCCTGCAAACATTTTCTCACGCCACTTAGATGTCGGTTTCTGTGTAACAGTTCACTGTAAAAGAAAATCACCCAAAGTAAGTCACCCCTGCCAACCACACACACCCTTACTGTGACAGAAAGATTTAGCTACCCACAGACACAGTCAGGTGTTGACAGAGTAAGTCACCAATAGGCTACGCAATCAAAGCCTAACTTCCACCTAAGGACAGGTGTATTTTGTTTCAGGGTATTAACACATACCCAAAGATTATAGTAGAGGGGGAAAATCAAACCCATATGTCACAAGCACAAAAAAATGCCCACAAAGCTACAGTCCTTTGTCTTCAATGGTATAGTGATGCCTTGTGAAATTTTGCATGCTATTTGGCACTCACCTGCAGTATCTGGCCGAGGAAGAGCAGGGCTTTTTGGTCCTTTGCAGCACAAAGGAAACCAAACCAGATTACTATTATACACATGGTGGAATAGTATTGACGGAATGCAGGTGTTCCCAATGATAATACTTTACAAAAAGCACTAGCACAAGCATATGGTGGCAGTAATGCAGCGGAGCAGTGAAGCCTGTGTGCTGTAAGTGTCTACCTGCTGAAGAGGATTTTGCCACTAATCAAAATGGATTAGCCAAGCTGAATTAAAGACCACCACAAAGACCAAGGGATTTTCCTTCAACTCCCATTACCTCCCCGGTTATGACGACTATAATCACCAGATGAATACTTGTTTAGACCATAATGACAAAAGACACGCTTGTCAGGTATTCTGGTCCTCAGTATGTGCAGTCATTCAAGTCAGACGGTTTTTAACAAAAGCATGGACCTCATGACCCCTGATTATTAGTTTTCTTTTACATATCTGTCTTTTTGCAAAGTTGTAACATTTATTTTCAGAATTCAATGCCCTCTGGTGGTTGTGCTACACTGACATTGAATATTACATGGAAATGAAAAACTAAAAGTGTAAATTTACTTTTAGTTTATTTGAGTGTACTTGCCTGCTCCTTACCTTGCACTCCTTGCAAGGTAAAGGACTCTCACTGTCAATTTAAATAAGCTGAATAGTTCTTTGCAGCAGGCTGCCAGACACATCTAAATGTACTGTTTGCTGCTCCCTTGTATTCTCCCCAAGGGTTGCTACAGCGGATTAATCCGCATTGCTAATTTGGCAGAGGTTTTACGCTGGATGCCCTTCCTGACGCAACCCTCCATGGTGAGAGGGACATGTGCCTCCACTTGGAACCAGGGACCATTTGCTTGTGAGGCGAATGTGTAAACCACTACACTACGGGTGACACTAGGTTACCAAACACATCTCTCTTTCACAAACACACACAATTGAAATTTCTTACACTAAAGCATAATTTATCAACAGTAAACCATCAATGTCAAAAAAAAAAAGCATCAGTAACATTGATGACTGGGTGTAGGAATGCAGGAATCAGAGGAGATTTGAAAACAACTCCTTTCTGGTTACCTTGGCTGCCTCTCCTAGCAAGCAGTGGGCTGGGACATTGGCCACAGTCTTAGAGTCAAAGAGGGGAAACAGCATTTTGGAAATAATGTCAAGCAAGACACAAAAAACACCACATTAAAAATAAAAATTAACAAATAAAAAGTAGTGCTGGTACATATATGTACACAGATAATAAATAAATACAAATATAGGAAATCAATTTCTAAAACACTTTTACAACACTCACAGAGGTAGATAGTCATACCTGACTATATAATAACCAAAATATCAACCAACCAAAAATCTCACATTAAGGGAAGTACCTAGGTACAAGGAACTCTGTATTTTGAACTTGGCCTAAGCGGGTATTCATCACCTTTCAACTCATAAACACAAAGTTAATCTAGTAGTTGCTCCTTTTAAACCATGCATGTGTGAAACAGTTAGCCAAAATTATTTGCAACATTCAAGCCAAAAAGCTCAAGCTAAATACAAACACCATCCAGCTGTGTATAAATTAATTAAGGCGTGGTTGCATGTTATTTTAGTGTTTCAGTGAATACATAGATTATTCTGCCAAATGGATTAAGCTTTATATAGTCATGTGTAAATTAACACTAAATAAACACTCAAAGACAATATCACACTGGAAAGGAAATGCCAGCAAGGTTGAATAAGCAAAATAAAATTTGCTAGCAGGCTGTGTAATGCTACAGCAAAAGTGTAAAATACACCAGCGAACTGTCAGTAATCATATCAAGCCCAGAGTTCAGTTTTATTTGCTCAGGAGCACCTCTATGACAGCTGAACATGTATACTAAATAGATTATAAATAATTTTTGTAATATGCTGTGCTTAAGAAAATTGCAATTAATATTCTTAATAATACTCTACAGAAGCACAATTGCATCAGGCATTAAAATCCTTGCCATTCGAAAAGACTTTCTTTCGACTCCTTCCATTAGGGGTTGCCACAGCGGATCATCTGCCTCCATCTCACCCCATCCCTTGCATCCTCTTCCTTCACACCAACCCTCTGCATGTCTTCCTTCACTACATCCATTAACTTTCTCTGTGATCTTCATCCTTTGCCAAATATATTCACTATCCCTCCTCTGCACATGTCCAAGACATTTCAGCCTTGCCTCTCTGACTTTGTCGTCAAGCCACTCAACTTGAACTGTTCCTCTGATGTACTCATTTCTAATCGTGTCCATCCTGGTCACTACCATTGACCATCTATACATCTTCAACTCTGCCACCTCCAGCTCCACCTCCTGTCTTTTTGTTAGTGCCACCATCTCCAAACCAAACATCAAAGCAAGTCTCACTACCATGTTGTAAACCTTCCCTTTCATTCTTGTTGCTATCCTCCTGTCACAAAGCACCCTTGATACTCATCTCCACCCACTCCACCCTGCCTGCACTCTCTTCGTTACCTTTCTCATGCTCTGTGCATTGCTTTGGATGGTTGATCCCAGGTATTTAAACTCATCTACTTTCACTACCTCTACTCCTTGTATCTTTACCATTGCAGCTGCCTCACTCTCATTCACACACATGTATTCTGTCTTGTTTCTACTGAAGTTCATTCCTCCACCTCTCCATGCTCTCCTCTGACTGCTCCCTACTCTCACTACAGATCACATTGTTGTCTGCAAACATCATAGTCCATGGATACTCCTGCCTGACCTTATCTATCAACTCGTCCATCAAAATTGCAAACAAAAAGGGGTTCAGAGCTGATCTCTGATATAATCCCACCCCCACCTTCAACCCATCTGTCAGTCTGACCGCACCCCTTACCACTGTCTCACTGTCCTCATACATGTCCTGCACCACCCTCACATGCTTTTCGGCCACTCCTGACTTCCCCATACAATAAAACAGTTCCTCTCTTGGCACCCCATTATATGCTTTTTTAAGATTCACAAAGACACAGTGCAACTCCTTCTGACCTTCTCTATACTTCTCCATCAACACTCTCAAAGCAAACATTGCATCTGTTGTACTCTCTCGGCCTGAAGCCATACTGCTGCTCGCTGATCATCACCTCTCTTCTTAACCTAGCTTCAATAACCCTTTTCCATATCTTCATGGTATGGCTCATCAACTTGATCCCTCTGTAGTTACTGCAGCTCTGCACATCACCCGCATTCTTGAAGATTGGCACCAGTGCACTTCTTCTCCATTCCTCGAACATTCTTTCTCGTTCTCCAAGATCGTGTTAAACAATCTGGTTAAGAACTCCATTGCCCTCTCTCCTAGACATCTCCACAGGTATGTCAACTGAACCAACTGCCTTTCCACTCTTCATAGCTGCCCTCACTTCCTCCATACTAACATTCTGCACTTTCTGATTCACTATCTTTCCTCCATCTGTCCTTCTCTTTCATTTTCCTCATTCATCAGCTGCTCAAAGTACTCCTGCCATCTTCTCAACACACTCTCTTCACTCGTTAGTACATTTCCATCCCTATCCTTAATCTGCTGTACATCTTTTCCAGCTAGGTCTCAGTCTAGACAATTGATACAAGTCCCACTCTCACCACCAAGTCTCCTTGTCTTCTTTCCTCTGTCCAGATAATACACCAAATGCTTTCTTAGCCATTTCCTTCACCACCTCAGCTGCACCTTGTCACTACCATCCAAAACCTGTCTCAACTCCTCCCTGAATTATGGACAACATTCTTCCTTCTTCAGCTACCACTATTTAATCCTTGGCTCTACCTTTACTCGCTTCCTCTTCTTGCTTTCCAAAGTCATCCTACAGACCATCATCCGATGCTGCCTAGCTACATTCTCACCTGACACCACCTTGCAGTCTCCTACCTCTTTCAGGTTGCACTTTCTGTATAAGATATAGTCCACCTGGGCACACGTTCCTCCACTCTTGTAGGTCACTCTATGCTCGCTCCTCTTCTTGAAATATGTGTTCACCACAGCCATTTTCATCCTTTTGGCAAAATCCACTACCATCTATTCCTCTACATTTCTCTCTTTAGCACACTTACCCAACACCTCCTCATCTCTTTATCACCTCCATTCCCTTACTCTACCCACTGAAGTCTGCTCCAATCACCACTCTCTCTTCCCTGGGAATACTCTCTACCACTTCATCCAACTTACTCCAGAATTCTTCTCTCTTCTTAATGGCATCCAACTTGTGGGGCATATGCATTAACTTCAGAAACACACCTTCAATTTCCAGCTTCAAAGTCATAATTCTGTTTGACAGTCTCTTCACCTAATCTTCCTTCAAGATTATCCCTACTCCATTTTGCTTCCTATCTACAACATGATAGGACAGTTTGAATCCACCTATTATGCTCCTGGACTTGCTTCCCTTCCAAGCATAATATATCTACCTTCCTTCTATCCATCATATCAGCCAGCTCTCTCCCTTTACCAGTCATAGTCCCTACTCTCACCTCCACACTCCTACCTTTCCTTCTTTTTCTCTGCCTCCTAACATGCCTTCCCCTGACCTCCTCCTTTGCCTTCCACCATCAGTAGCATAGTTTCCACCTGCTAACAGTACCAGAGGTGCTTGATGTTAACCTGGGCCTCGACCAATTCCGAATAGAAGTTGTATTATAAATGCCACTTGAAAAGACTGATAATGTTAAAATTGTAATCTGGCACTGTTCAAACTTTCCATTTAAAAATCCTAATGGGCCATTACTGACTTCAGCAATGAGTTATGAAAATGATCTCAATTTACCTCACACATATGCAAAGACCTAAGAATGATGACAGGTTACTGAATCTGCATTGATTTGTTGTGCTTTTCTGTGTATAGCTCAAATGGAAAATAGCCCCTGTTAATCTAATGCTTAAGCATGTAAGCATTTAACTACAGAGCAATCACTTTACCTCCAGAGTCCCTTCTAACTGGCAGAGGGCTCATACCTCCTTCAGAAATTAGGCAAAGCATGGGAGAAAGTGAAAATGTTAACATCTGTCTATGTCTTAGACAATACTAGAAAGAAAAATTAAACATTCAAACCTCCCAAAAGGTTTAGGCATGTACTTTACCTGAAGGTGGTGGTGGGCGTTGTGGAGGTGCAGGTCTAGCTGGGGGGGCGTTGGGGCGAGGAGGAGGCGGGCGTTTGGGCTCCAGGCCTTGAGCTGTGGGGGCACCGGGCTGGAAGTCAACAGGAGGCCCTGAAAGGACACAGACACAGATTTCATATTTTTATGTGTGTGTGTGTGTGTGTGTGTGTGTGTGTGTGTGTGTGTGTGTGTGTGTGTGTGTGTGTGTGTGTATATATA
>VUQH01088367.1:0-10308 GCA_015106775.1 Etroplus canarensis | reverse complement strand
CAAGGTCAGACCAAGAAACCCAAGAGCTACATCTTGGACCCTGCAGACACTACTCAGGTAGTGTGTTGGAGCGGCGGTGGCTCAGTCCGTCAGGGGCCTTAAGTGGAAACCAGAGGGTTGCTGAGGACCGCTGGTTCAAAACCCACCCGCACCTGGAGGCCAATTCATGGCCCATTAACACTACTTCTTTTTTTGGCTGCTCCCATTAGGGGTCGCCACAGCGGATCACTGTTATGAATCCGCATATTTGATTTGGCAAAGTCTTTACACCGGATGCCCTTCCTGACGCAACCCTCCCCATTTACCTGGGCTTGGGATTGGCACTAGGAGCACACTGGCTTGTGGGCCCCTTAATGGCCCATTAATACAAGACCCTGTTATGGACATGTGTGCATGGACGAGACTGGAGGCCAGGGAGGTGGCAGCTTGCATCCTCCCAAGCACCGCTGAGGTGCCCTTGAGCAAGGCACTGAACCCCCTACATTTGGCCTCCTTGGTGCTTGTGATGGGCAGCCTTCACTGCACTCATGTTCACTGGTTTCCCTGAATGTGGGTGTGTAGTAACGTAGGAATGTGTATATTTAGGATTTGTAATTTGCTTGTAAGAGATAAATAAAAGCATGTCTTATCTTAGATGGAACTTGATGATGGACTTCTGGAACAATGTCCTTTGGACAGACCAGACCAAGGTGGACATGTTTGACCATAACGCACAGAAAACCAAACTCAGCATGTCAGCACAAACACATCATACCAGCTGTCAGCACGGTGGTGGTATGGTGATGATTTGGGCTTGTTTTGCAGCCACGGGACCTGGGCACCTTAAAGTTACTGATTCCACTATGAACTCATCTGTATACCAAAGTGTCGTAAAATCAAATGTGAGAACATCCATCTCACAGCTGAAGCTTAGCTGAAATTTGGTCGTACAACAAGACAATAATCTCAAGCACAGCAGCAAATCTCCAACAAAACTGCTGAAAAATGAATCAAGGTGCTGCAATGGTCAAATCAAAGTCCAGACCTCAACCCAATGAAAATGCTATGGTGGGACCTTAAGGCAGCTGTGCATAAATGAATGAACTGAAGCAACATTACATACATAACTGGCGATCCGGCAGCGTTGTTTTTCATGACCTGCCGGTTCAGGGGGGAGTATCATCGCAGGGCTGATGCCGCGGCTGGGTGGGTTCTGGGGGCTCCGATCTCGGCTTGCTGCCGGTGGCCGGCCCTGGCCCTTATATGGGGCACTGGGTCCTGGGGGGGGAATGCTGTTTCGTTTCACTGTGTATTTATATGTAGTTGAAATGACAATCCAATCATGACCAATAAGAAGCAACTACCACTGAGCGAGAACACTGTTGATTGAGAGGTTGACACACGAGAGGCTTGTAAATACACTGGAGGGCTACTCTGGCTAGCCAGAGCCTGGAACCAATGACCAACCATCAGCTACAAACCAACAGGAAAAGAGCGGATTGCTTCCTGTATGGACGCCCTTTCATGTTTGGAAAAAAGATCAGGGCTTTGATGAATCGGTAGATTTTATCCCTCTCAAGACAGGATAGCTTGTATTTCAGTGTTAGCAGGCGTGCCATCGTCAGTCAGACAATCAGACAGTTCAGGGTCAGATCTGATCCCCCAAAACCAAACAATCCCTCTGTGAATGGGGGGCCCTGCTCCAGTTTTTCCTCACACAGCAATCAGGACATAAAACTGGCCTTCTGACACACACACAGTCAGCAAGCAACGGTGGGGGGGTAACATGTAGAGCGAAAAACTCAAAAATATCAAGACTAAAGGTGTAAATCGGCAACTTGTTTCTATAAAATTGCTTCTGTTTTCTCGTGATTTCTAAGTGAACGTCGGCTCCTGTTGCTCGCTGGTGATCCTGGGAGTGGAAAGCAGGCGCTGAGGCCCTCCAAGTCCTTCACAGCTAAGTAATCCACAGGCCGTCTGAGGCAAATACGAGTTGGGGGGAAAGTCTCACATTTTAAGTTACAGTTTGTTCAAATGTTGGCAATAAAAAGCCTTTAATGCATGAATAACAGAGTTACCCGCGGTAAATTTTAAATCTTAATCTGTACCTGCTTTCTTTATCCTTTTCTTCTGCCTCAGCAGCTTCTTTTTGTACAAGGACCCCCTCATTGTTTGGCAGAGTTATGACCAGGTGGGTGACTTGGGGGTCAGGAAGGCACAAAGGCCCAGGTCAGGGGCTTACAGGGCCCGTGTGGACAGGCAGAAAAATGGGGGCCCAGCGGTCGTCTACGTTCGGTCGGTCCAGGATAATAGAGCCGCCTGCGGGGCCGGCCTGAGTCTGCGGAGGGTCGTAGGACCGGCCTCTCCCTCCCTGATGGGGGTCTACCCCGAATTCAGACAAGTCCAGCCCCTGCACAAAGACAGAGGGGCCCGCAGATAATCCGGCGCGGAGGTGCATGAGGAGCTTTCTGTAGAAGATCAGCCAAACCTGAAAACTTCCCCCCCCCCGACCTCCTCAGAATAACTTCAGTGTATTTAATTAAGCCACACAAACTTTTAACCTTCATGCTACAAATATTCAACGTTCCAAACCAGTGAAGTACACAGGGGTGGGTCCACATGTGGTGCTTCTAACTCCCGTCATTTCCTCCAGCAGTGCAACAGATCCAGAAGGTCCAATAATGTGATGGAAACGATGAAAAAATAAACAAAAAACACACATATATACCACTGAAGCACTCAGATTGGGCAAGACAGGAAATGACCCCCTGATTTGTCAAAGAAACGGATTTACTCAGATGTAACGCAAGTTCACAACAAACGTCAAGCTGCTTCACACTGTAAGGTAAAGACCCGGCAGTATCAGAGAGAAAAAAACCCCAACAGTCAGACCATCCCCTATGAGCAGCACTTGGCGACTGTGGGAAGGAAGAACTCCCTTTTGACAGGAAGAGACCTCCAGCAGAACCAGGCTGAGGGAGGGGCAGCCATCTACCTCGACCGGTTGGGGGTGAGGGGAGAGAGAGAAAGGAGAGCAAAGGGAGACACTAAATCGTGTTGTCTGTTCATCAGCTGTTGCAGATTTCAGGCCAATACGTTGGGAGCTGGATTGAGATGGTCCAAACCTCACTTTCCAGAGCCACATCAACACCTTGGTTAAAACCAGTTTTTTGCATCTGAGAGGGGTTTTTAAGGTTGGATGGTTGTTTAATCCTAAGGGGGCGCTGAGAAGCTTCTGTGCTTTTATTTCTAGCGGGCTGCATGACTAACAAAAACGAATGTGTAAACCACTATGCTACAGGGATACTAGATCACCGAATTACAGCGTGGTACTGTAACAGGATGCCACCACTGCAACAAGTCAGCCGGTGACATTTCTTCCCTCCTAGATATTCCACCATCAGCCGTAAATGGGATTAGGGATTAGAGATTAGGAACCACAGCAACTCAGCCACCAAGTGTCAGACCACGTAAAGTTAAAGAGCGGGGTCACCGAGTGCTGAGGCAAGTAGTTATCATGTGTCCTGTCTTCTACATGCTCTCCCCAAACAGTTACCTTCTATTCTTACATGGGTTGCAATCAGACATCGCTTGAAAGTAGTAGTTAACGTACCCTTGGAATCAGATTGAATTACTGTTTCATTTTTATATTTTCTTAGGATGGACTTTCTTCTGAGGCTGAGTTCACTTGTTTTAAGTCACTTTGGGCTAAAGCACCATCTTTACATTTTTTGCTGCAAGTGCACAAACATGAAGCTTCTTCTAACATCGCTGTTATTGCTGCATAGTGGAGACAATTTCAAAACAACAAAGCCAAAGTTCAACCCATCCACAACATCTGCTGACACTTGTGTAAAAGTCTGCAGAGTTCTAAACCTCTGCTGGCATCAACATCAGCACAAAAACTTGGTTTCCATGGCAGAACGGCTGCCAGCAAACCTTACATCGCCAAGCACAACGCTAAGTGTTGGATGGAGCAGTGTAAGATAACCCTTATTAGTCATGAAATTCTGATTGCAAGCATCCACAGCTCAAGTTGCTTGCTGGTTGCTGATGCATAGCGCCCCGGAAGCATGTTTTTCAATGGCAGGAGAAACCGGAGCACCCAGAGAAAATCTGCGCAAGCATGGGGAGAACATAAAAACTCCACACAGAAGGGCCCTGCCTGGGTTTCAAACCCAGGACCCTCTTGGGGTGAGGCAACAGTGTTAACCACTGAGCCACCGTGCTACCACAAATCATGGCACCAGTGGACTCGAGCAGTGGAAACATGTTCTGTGGAGTGACCTTACTTGCCTGACTGTAGGGATAATGCTATGGGCTTGTTTTTCTGTGGTTGGCCTGGGGCCCTTAGTTCTGATGAAAGGAAATCTTAATCCTTCCAACTTTGTGGGAACAGTCTGGGGAAGGTCCTTTTCTGTTCCAGCGTGACTGTGTCCCAAAGCACAAAACAAGCTCCATAAAGGCACAGGTGGACGAATTTAGTGTGGAAGAACTTGACTGGCCTGCACAGAGCCCAGCCCTCAACCCCATCCAACACCTTTCTGATGAACTTGAACAGAGATTGTGAGCCAGGCCCTCTCATCCAACATCAGTGTCTGACCTCACAAACAGACTCTCCAACATGTTGTAGAAAGCCTTCCCAGAAGAGTGGAAGCTGTTCTAGCTGCAAAGGGACCAACTTCACATTAATGTCCATGGCTTGAAAATGGGATTCAATAATACGAGACACGTTCCATATTGCGCATGTTCAGTCTTGTTTTCAGGGTCCTTCAGGGTCTGGGAGCTCCAACCCTGTGTGACAGAGCGCCTGGTGAGTCCCCCTGTGCACCTACACTCCAGCATTACACAAACCCTTCTCTTTACTTTTACCATTTTATTTAATTCCTGCTTCTTTTATGTATTTTAATTTGTAGCTTTAATTAACTTCACCGCACAACTGTTGATCTTAATTACCATTTTACACCATTTGTACTCCCTTTATTGGTTTTAACTTCTGGTTTTTTATCATTTTTACTGCCCTATTGTTGGTTTTAATAACTACTTCACTGAATTTTCATTTCTTCTCTGGATTCAACTTATAATAATGATCTTATTGTGCATTTCATGCCATGTTTTCTTCTTTCATTTGATCCCGCTCTGTTTGAGCTTCCTTTTTCCCCTCGTCTGTCGAAACACTTTGTAAACATTGTTTTTAACAGTAAAGTTATTACTGTTTTAAACCAGTGCCAGCTGATTGCTATGTGTGTTATATGTTGTTATACCCTAATCCCTCCCAACCCTTTAATTGCAGTAATCCCATCGTGCTCTGTTTTGCCTACATGGTAAACAACGCCGAGTCTTCGCCGTTGTTTTGGAGGCGACACATACATGCCCACGCCCTCTCGAAGCAGATAAAGACAGGGCGTCCCATCTCCATCCGTCACCTCCACGAAAAACCAGTGCAGAGCGGTGTCTTTGCCTCCCAGCCTCACACTTTCAGTCAAACTGTGTCTGTGCTTATCTCGCTGCTCTTTGATGTGTGTGTGTGTGTGTGTGTGTGTGTGTGTGTGTTGTGGTAGCTCGGCGAGTCCAGACAGGACCTCATCCCCTACAGCAAATACAGAAGAGATGAGGAGCGGGAGGTAAGGACAGAAGGGGAGACACGGCACTTCATTCGCAATTCACTTCTTCTTATCTTTAGCTGAGGAATATTTACAACAGGAAGCTGTGGTGCATGACGGATTCATTGATTCCCCCCCCACCTCGCAGTACTGAGAAAAGGCCTCCAGCTTAAACAGCGGTGAATGACAGCCAGTGTTAAACTGTGAGGCTGTGATGCCAGTTATGGGCAGACCTGTTTTCTGGATTGGTCCCAGAGACTGCAGTTCCTCTAGTGGCCACTAGAGGCTGGCTCCAAAAGCGAGTCAGTCCCCATAGACTCCCATGTTAAAAAGTCCAAGTTTACAGCAGAAATAACCACGTTTACAACCTGCTATGCTCCAGCTCTCCACCCTCTCCTCCACTTACGGTTACTTCTGTCTCTGACAAAACATGGAGGTGGCCAAAATGCAAATGTTGATCCAAAACCAATGGCTGAAATCATGGTGGTTACGTTCTTTTAATACCGTCTACAGCACTGTGCAGAAGTCTTGAGTTATCTGTCATTGTGTATATTTACACCTTTTTGTAATTTCTTCAAGTGGTCTTCAGCAATAGCTCTCCAGGCTTTCTGAAGGTCTTTCAAAGTTTTTCTTTGGACATCGGCTGCATTGTCACTCACTTTCAGTCCAGTCCTCGTACTATGAACAGTATCTGAGAGTCATGTCCTAAAGAAATCAGCTAAGACCTGACACGGGACCTGGGAGATGCATATGGACCTTCAGCTGATCCATCGACTGTTCACTGAAGCTTCATCAGAAATGGTCTCAGTGGAAGGGTGGCCGTCAAGAAGACATTCTTAAGGAAGGGAAACAGGGAGAAAAGGCTGAGCTATGAAAATGACACAAGAACTGTGCTGAACACCAGTAGCAACGGATCTTCTGGAGTGAAATTGAACTTATTGGTTCAGACCATCATCACTGTGTACAGAGGAGGTCAGGAGAGAGGTAAGAACAAGTGTCTACAGCCTTCTGTAAAACATGGTGGCGGCTCTGTCAGGGGCTGCACCTGTGTACTTAGTTTTTCACATGACTGCAGAGTCCTGTGAAAACTCTCTTTTACAGGACTGTACTTTGTAATAAACAAAGAAATAACCAGCTTCCTCTTCAGTGAACTGAATGAGTTACAGTTTGAACTGCATGTTCTGCTCTGCAGCCTTGGTGAGCGTGGCACGGCCACACATGGACCAGTTTTTATCAGATGCTTCCAACCACCTTCGTTTATTTTGAAGAGATACTTACAGTAAGTAATGCATCTGTAGTAAACACAATCTTGCTTTTGTAAGACCTCTCTGAAGATGGCTGCTCTGTTATTGAATATTACTGTTTCCTGTGTTTGTTTGCCAAACGGCTGGTTCACATCTCTTTCCAGAGCTCCACTGATACCTGGAGCGTTGTGAGTGATGTGGATTTACTCTCTGCTGCTAAAATGACTGTGGCTCGTTTCAGGTTTGATCTGTGGGAAGATTTTTAAAGGTGATTGCTTTTTAAAGAAAGATATTTAGAATATCTACTTTGTTGGGATTATTGGTACAAGATTAAATCATCACAGTTCACATCATAGCCTGTTTAAAGATTTTTATAGACATATGTTAAGGCTTTTCAGTTACACTTTAACTCTGTACAAACCAAGTCACATGGACGTATTGACCCACTCATCAAAGAGCCTTACTGAAGTTCTTTAAATATCAGCATGAAAGTCTTTCAAAAGCTTCACATCTGCAGCACCTGACACCATCCGTCCATCGCTCATATGGCTAGAAGGTCTTGAGATTTACCGCTCTGTTGCAGCTGTTTGGTGTGAATTCATCATGCTGAAACAGGCTTTACCAAACTCCGAGCTCGTGTGAAGCAGATTATCAGCCGGCTTGACTTGAGGTTGCCTGATTGTGATTTATTCCACCTGTGGGTTCACTTTCTGTAGCAATGACCTGACCCTAATCATACTGCGGCCCTGACACAGCAGGCTGCGGGTCCAGTACCTTCTGAACTGCTCGTCCCGAAAACCATAGATCACAGGGCTCAGGAAACGAGGGATGATGTAGACGAGCAGGAAGAAGACGTAGCGGATCTCCAGACTTTGTTGGGGGAAGAGGGAGATCAGAGCGGCTTGAAGGGAGGGAACCACAAAGGCGAGCATGCACAGCAGCAGCTGAAACAGAAACAGGGGAGAACATGTACAAAACTGCGACTGTAGATCCAAATATATAATACAACAAGAAGGATACTTGAAGAGGGTATTGACCACCAAGGCCAAAGTGCAGGTGACCTGGAGTCACAACAAGAATGAATGGGTTCTTTTTTGCCCATGTTCAGGTTCTCCAAAAAGTTTCACAAAATTCAACTTGGAATATTTTATTAGCAATATCTATGGAAAACAGCTGCACAAACATCGGAGTGTCTCCGGCCAGCGACGGCACAATCATAGGAAATAATGGTAAACTCACGATATTCAAATGACTTCGACTTCGACTAATTAAATGTTTATGTACAGAAATGTTTTTAATTTGAGTAAAGTGGCGAACGATTTTAATGATTAGAATGATGAGTAGTCTGTGGGTATAAATCTATCCATCTGAAACCACTGTAGCAGTGTAACCAGTACTGTGTACTGATAATAACCTTGATATATTTCAGAATGAAATATATTGAGCCATTACTGCACACATGACAAAATCCTAAATGCCTTTGTAAATGTTACTTTTGTAAACCTTTCTAAAGCTATGATTACAGACTCCTCCCCAAGAGCTTCATCTCTTTACAGGCCTCAGGTTACATGTTAAATGTTAAAGTCCATGACAGTACAATCACAGAAAGACTGAACAAGTTAGGAGAAAGCCTCTTCTTTCTAAAAACAAACATGGCAGCATTGCTTAGGTTTGTAAAGTTGCATCTGAGCAAGCCACAAGATTTCTGGAACAATGTCCTTTGGACATGTTTGACCATAATCAACAGCATCATAAGTGATGAATTCATCTGCGTGTCGCCTGGCCTCGTCTTGGCATGAATGTGCTGGGACGTCCACTCCTGGGAGGACTGAGATACTGTGCTAACACACTAACACTTGCCTGAATGCTGCAGACAGCAAACTCCCCAAACTCCCACTTTGATAGAGGTGGTCACACTTGCTGATGATCAATCCAACAAATACATTTCACTACCAGTACTTGGCTGCTACTGTGAAAACCTATGAAGTGTTTCTTTTCACATGATTGTATCTCAGTGATTTCTTTTTCTTAGCTCACTGACACAGAGAGGTGTTATAATAACATTATCAGTTGCACAGTTGTGTTTCCTGCGGTGACACCCACCTGCCCCCCATGAAGCAGCACTGTGTTCCTGGCTTTCTTCACTGAAATGAGGCCTGTTGAGACAGCCTTTGCTGCCAGCATGATCTTACAGTAGGTGTAGAGCAGCGTGAGAGCCACAAAGGAGAGGTAGGTGCCATCAAACACGCAGTTCTTGTAGTAGATGGACCGGTCACGAAACAGAAGCGAGTGGTCACAAAAAATCTTGGTGTGGAAGAAACTCGGAGGCTCCTTGACAACGGTGATGAGGAGATCGGTGATGGGTGGTGTGGCGGCGAGGATGAAGATGACACAGATGAGGAGGAAGGTACGGAGACAGGTGCACATCTGGCTGTAGTGCAGGGGGAAGCAGATGGAGATGTAGCGCTCCACTGCCATGCCTGCTAGGATGAGAGGGGTGGAGCGGGTGGTGAAGACCGCTGTCATGATCTCAGGGTGGCAGAGGATGACGGAGGAGGAACAGAAAAGAGCACAGTGAAATAATTTTAGATCCTGGCAGTCACTCCTGCAGCAGTAGGTACGTATTAATGTTTTAGTTCAAGCCAACAGTTAAGATCCCCCAAGTCTGGAACAGTAACAGTCTTTATAAAGATCCTCACAAAATGCAGCTCTAGCTTTTCCGCTGGTTTGACGTTAGACGATGTGTAGAAAGAATTTGCACATGGCAGGCAGGACTGGTTAGGCTCAGAAGGATGTGTTTAAGGTACAACTCAAATTCCAAAAAAGTTCAGACGTTCTTTTAATTTGAACTAAAACACTTTCAAATCACATGAGCCAATATTTTATTCACAACAGAACATAAATAACAGAACAAATGTTTGAACTGAGAAATATTACAAATTTATGCACAAAATGAGCTGAAATAAACAAGGCCTTCACTGAAATAGATGTCGTCTGGAGGGGAGCAGATGTTGCTCTAAAACCTTTATATACCTTTCAGCATTCATAGTTCCTTCCAAAACATGCAAGCTTCCCATACCATATGAACTTATGCACCCCCATACCACCAGAGATGCTGGCTTTTCAGCTGAACGCTGATAACACGCTGGAAGGTCTCCCTCCTCTTTAGCCCAGAGGACGCAGCATCCATGATTACCAACAAGAATGTCAAATTTGGACTCATCTGACCACAGAACACTTTCCTAATTTGAAACAGTCCATTTCAAATGAGTCTTGGCCCACAGATGATGCATAGACGCACAGATGCATGATAGAGCTTTAGTCGGCATCTGTAGATGGCACGGCCGATTGTGTTAACCGACAGTGGTTTCTGGAAGTACTCCTGGGCCCATTTAGTAATTTTTTTTTTTTTTTTTTTTTTTTTTTTTTTTAACCTGTCCTGTCTGGCAGCATTAGCAAGCAGAACCGTCGTCTTTTTGTTT
>VUQH01088365.1:35617-62367 GCA_015106775.1 Etroplus canarensis | reverse complement strand
CACCTTGCAGTCTCCTATCTCCTTCAGGTTGCACCTCCTGTATAAGATATAGTCCACATGTGTGCACTTTCCTCCACTCTTGTAGGTCACTCTATGTTCCTCCCTCTTCTTGAAATACGTGTTCACTACAGCCATTTCCATCCTTTTTACAAAATCCACTACCATCTGTCCCTCCACATTCCTCTCCTTAACACCATACCTACCCAACACCTCCTCATCCCCTCTGTTCCCTTCACCTACATGCCCATTGAAGTCTGCTCCAATCACCACTCTCTCTCCCCTGGGAATACTCTCTACCACTTCATCCAACTTACTCCAGAATTCCTCTTTCTCTTCTAAATCTACCCATCTATAACCAATTTACTATATCACTTTACCACACTATCCTTCTGTTTTCTGAGCTACGAAACAACCAATAACACGAAACAGACATGCACCTCTGAACTGCTGAGATAATGTGATAATATAGTAATCTTAAGCCAAAAGTAAAGTCAATACATAAACATCCCATCAGGAGTTTAGACAGCTTATTTGACAGTAAAACTGTTAGTAATTATGTCATCTGTCTGCAAATGATAATTATCATGTAATCAAACAGAAGACATTTTTGGCTTTAAATTGTTGTTTGCAATTTCAAGATTTCAAGAAGTAAACCTGCAATAAACTTCACAGGCCAATTAGATTTACTTATTATTTACAGTCATGTGGATAAGAAAGCTTTCACAGGATTGCATAAAATCCTGTGAAAGCTTTCTTATCCACACAGGGATTTTGGCCCTTCTTTACAATGTTACTTAAGTTCATTGAGACTTGTGGGCATTTGTATATGAACAACTTTCTTTAGGTCCCACCACAGCATTTCATTTGGGTTGAGGTCTTGACTTTGACTGGGTCATTAGAACACCTTGATTCTTTTCTTTTTCAGCCATTCTATTATAGATTTGCTGATGTGCTTGAGATTGTCCTGCAGGATCACATAATTTCAACCAAGCTTTAACTGTTGGACAAATGGCCTCACATTTGATTCTACAATACTTATTCAGCAGTGGATCTCAAAACAACAGGGTTAATTACAAAGTGAAACTGGGGTGAATAGATCGTTTGTTTCTTTTTAAGGAAAAAGAAATAAACACGAGTTTGCTAATGCTATTTTGCTGACAATATGTGCTTTTATTTAAGTAAAATTTGGTGTAGATCTTTTTTATCATTAGTCATTGATAAAATTGTGTGGCGTGGGTCATGCATTTGTATGTTGTGTGGGGTGCAAACTTTTTTAGGTTCTGGACTGGGGCAAAGAAAGTTTGAGAACCACTGGTACAATGGATATTGTTCCAGACATCTTGTGGTTTATTCAGAAGCAACTTTGCAAACCTGCGCTGCCTTGTTCTTTTTGAAGAAAAGAGAATTTCTCCTTGCAAACCCTTCCAAACAAGCCATAATTCTTCTTTTTTAATAATTTTTCTATCATGAACTTTAACATGTAACATGCTAACTGAGGTCTTTAGAGTCGGAGATATAGGTGCTGGGTTTTTTGCATTTTCTCTGATCATTGCACAGTCTGGCCTTTGTGTGTATGTTCTGGGACGTCCACTCCTGGGAAGATTGTGGAATTGTGTCACCCGGATGCTCCAGACCAGCAAACTGCCAAAATTGCTTTTTACAGAGGTTACACTGGCCAGTGGTCGGTTTAATGCAATTAATTAGCAGCACCCGGCTGCTACTTACCCTCTTCATTCCTATGGAAGTAGTCAGGGTGTACTTAGTTTTTCACAGGAGTCCTGTGAAAAAATACTTTTCCCATGTCTATTTGTATATATAAAAGTTGTCAATATCATTGACTTAAAAGAAGAGAAAGGATACTTTCAGGAGTGATTTGATATTAAAAAAGTTAATATGCTGAATCTGTTGGCAAGGGACAGGATTTGTGATACTGGAAGTTTTCTGGTTTCCCATTTTAGTCTGAGTTTTACTGACTAATCATGTCAGTCAGTTAGCAAGTTCGACTTGCATACAGGTAGACAGTCTGCCTTGAGGGTCAAAGAGAGAACACATGACATAAGCCAATGTTTGAAGATGATTTTGGTTTTCATTCCTCTTTTTTAATGTATCTGCATTCATAAACAATGACTAGAGGACAGAACAGGAAGTCTTGGCCTGGATACCTGCTGAAGACTGTGGAAACCCCCCAAAATTGGCAGTGGTCCCCTGAAGCTGTGGTTACCAGATGTCCCACTTTATGTAGGACTCCACAACATATTTCTCCCTTGTCCCCCACATACTGAGACAATGTCCCATGTTTTGATTGGCTCTAGTATACAAAGTGAACACATCGGAATCTCACAAGAAACACGTGACTCCAAAAGAGATAAGCTGATCTGTGCATGTATCTCTACTGAAACCCAAAGATGATTAGCAGACGCTGTTCTGTCTGCTAAAAAGTACTGAAATAACACTTTTAAAAGTCATTATAAAAAGAAAAGAGGAACGCACAGGTGTACAAGGCCATAAAAACAAATTTTAACTGCTTCCATTTGTGTTAATATTAAGTTGCATTCAAATACAGCACAGAACATGGGTTCTTTATACACTGAATGCCAAAACTATTCATTCACATATATCAAAATATGAGACTACCTCTCAGCCTAGCGTGTCCCATACTATCACTCATAAACATATTCTTTGCCTCACATTTAGTTTGTTGGGACCTGGTTCTCGTACCAGAGGCAAAGCAAGTAGATGAGCAAATGAATTCACAAACTGATTTGGAGGTAGCATGGCTCAAATGAAAAGTTGGTTCATATTAATAAATTTGAGCTATTAAAAGAGTTTCAAACAGAGTTTCTCTACAGGACTATTTTGATCTTAATTTAACAGGCTGCACTGGTAATTTGGCCAGCCAAGACATGATTTCCCTCTTAAGTCATTTCTAGGTTGCTACTGAACATTTTTTACCAAGATAAGCTGATTTATTTATGACTATAAATATTACAACACTGAGCAAACAGTTAACTATAAATGGCCAACATCTGCAAACTCAAATCACATCATCTGCAGTGAAAAAAAGTTCAACATTAGTTCCAAATGTAAACATCTCTGTCTATGACAGCTGATCACTGAAATGAAACAGCTTCTAAACTCTGAGCCTGATGTACATATTTATCTAAAAACCATGTTAAAAAAAAAAAATTCATTTCGGGTCCTTATCATTCCAGCTGCCAGTGTTTGGGATTGTGTGTTATGGTTACTGCTGTTCCTGAGGATAAGGTGCCAAATGGCTTCCTCCCACGCCATCAGCTCCAGGCTGTTTTAACACAGATCACACTTTGAAAATCTAAACACAATAAAACCACTGCACTAAACTGCAATGAGACAGCTAGCGATGACCTCGCATTGTGATTATTGTTCCATTAATGATTCTTTTCCCAGAAGACTGCAGGTGCTTTGCTAATCCGTGTCCTGACAGTAATACTGTGCCTTATTTCCACCACTAGAAAGGACTGCTAGGGTCAAGACCCTGATTGTGTCTTGAGATTTAATCAGCTCTCCTCTGCTGTGTTTGGACGGTACATAATAGTTCACTTTCTTCAGTGTGTCTGTCTCTGGAACGAAGATGTTGGCCTTTTGTTCTCTTTTGATGGGCCTGCAGATAATTCCCTTTCCCCTTCAATGACCAAGTACATGCCCTCGATGTATCCCTGCCTGTACTCAGACTTCAAAGTATTGTGCATTTACCCAGAAAAAGACAGTTTTCAGAGGAAATGTATTTTTTGTCCATGGACTCAATCCATCTGAACAGACTGAAACACCATTTAGCTTTTGTCTCAGTTTAGGAACGTGGCTCTGGTTTTTGTATAGCCTTCAGAAATGACTTTCAGATAGAAGAAAATGTAGCCTGTTGTGTTTCTCAGATGTCTGCCATTAACAACAAATGATAAGGTAAATCATAGAGATCAATAAAAAGTTTAAATGTTGCGTGAGTAACAAAAGGCCACAGAGCTACTGTATATTCTGGGGAAAAGAGAGAGCAGGAGTGAGAGAAATGGGAAATAGATGAGCGGGACATGGTCCTGGCATGTATGAACACAATCTATATATCAATAGCACAATGTATATGGTTCATTAGGCTGTGTCCTAGTTTGACAACACCCACTAGATTTGTGGTGGTTGCTGCAATGCAGACGCATGTGAAGAGGCAGATACAGTGGACACCGCTGCCATGCAGGCGCCATTGCCTCAAAATAGCAAACATTTTTTAACCATACAAAATAAGCCTGCAGGATTACATGTTTCATTCCCACTCAAGTCAACACACTTGGCACGGCAGTTAAGATTTTCTGCTCTTTAATGCTGTATTAAAGAGCAGAAAATCAGACATGCAGATGCACAGATGTAAATTTAAAAGGCTGTCAGAATAGTTTCATGCATCTGAGTACATGTTTACAGTGAAGTCACTCGCTATTCACCAGTAAATTTGTCACATCTGTCACTTTAGCCATTAGTGTCTGGCCTTGTTTCAAATTCATCAGCATACTTTTTCTGCACCAGTTTGCACATTCCCATTACAGAGTCCACATGTACATGTGTCTGCCAGGCATGATACGACTGAGACCTTCTTAGGTCAGGTCCTTATGCAAAGCCCAGCCCACTCTTGAACTTTTTTAGCCTCTTTTTTTTGTTGGAAGTTCATCCAGCCCCACATGCAGACAGTTAGACAAGGTTAAAGATGTTCCAGGAAAGAAAAGTTCAACACTTGGGAAGTTTGTAGAGCAAAATCTGTGTGACCTATAAAGTGTAAGGGTTGCAGAAAAAAAATTCTACGCATAACCACAGTATACTAGACTTTAGCCTATTCTGTAATAATTCATTCACAGTCCCTGATCTCCCATTTTCTGTGTTCCTCCTCCTCAAAACTCTTCTTTGTGTTTTTCCCCTGCTGTTTGACGCCTCCTCAGCTGTTTAGTGATGATGATGTTGAGTGCCAATCTGACCCAATTAGGAGCCTCTTGTTCTGAAGCAGTGGAATTAGCTTCCACTGCACCATAATCAAACAAGATTCCTCATTAGAGCGATCTCCCTCGAGTGTGCGATAACCTCTCTACATTTCACTTGTCCTATTTTGT
Source organism: Etroplus canarensis (assembly GCA_015106775.1). Classification (NCBI taxonomy): domain Eukaryota; kingdom Metazoa; phylum Chordata; class Actinopteri; order Cichliformes; family Cichlidae; genus Etroplus; species Etroplus canarensis. The sequence continues at coordinate 57,247 of VUQH01088365.1, read as the reverse complement.
CTCTTAAGACTTTTTTCATTGTGTTTTTGCCAGAAAGTTTTTTTTCCATTGATTTCTTTATAACAAATAATACAGTTTCTGTATTTACTTTATAAAATCTTTATACATAGGAGGTAACGTTCTGAAACATTTCAGGGTGTTTAACACAGTGTCTAACAGCAGAAGGTGCAGGAAGCCCAGAAGCAATCAGGTAGATAACCCACAGTAAAATTATAACTTATTTATGAAAAAACGTTTCAACCAGTTCAACCAATCCTCCTTTCTGACACTTAGAATGAGCAAAATGTACAAAATGAATTTTATGTTTTATCTGACATGACCTGAAACAAAGTCACTGAGCCTATAAACTCATCAGCAAAATGTTTACTGAGGTCAGGGTTGAGGGGAATTTTCCCACAGATTTCTATAGAACAGTAAGTTTTTTTCACTCTTCAGACTTGGAAATTACAGCTATCTTTTATATCTTTTATAAGTCAAAAATATCAAAATAAACATTACTTCCATTTACTAACATGATTAGTAGTGTGTACTCCATAGTGTAGTGGTTTACACATTTGCTTCATACATGAAAGGTCCCTAGTTCATTTTCAGGAGAATACACAAGCTCAGCCTTGGGGTTCTCAAGCCAGTGTACTCCTAGTGCTGGTCTCAAGCCTAGATAAATGGAAGGGTTGCATCTGGTAAAAAAAAAAAAAAAAAATCACACATGTGATGACCCCTTGGGGGGAAAGGAAGAAGCCCAAAGTTTCTCCTATTAACAAATGATCGATGAAGTTGTTGAAAAAACCACCACTGTCAAAACTTACAACCCCAATTTCATAAAGGTTGAGATGCTGCAAAAATATAAATAAGAACACAATGGAATGATTTGCAAATATTTTATTCACAAAAAACAGAAAGCTGAAAGTTATGCATTCTACTATTTCTTGCAAAAATACCAACTGATCTTGAATTTGATGGCAGCAACACATCTAAAAAAAAAGTTGGGACAAGGGCAACAAAAGGCTGGAAAATTAAGTAGTGTAAAAAAGAAACAGCTGGAGAAACAGGTTGCCACTAATTAACTTAATTGACAGCAAACCAGTAATTTGATAGGGTATAATAAGAGCACCTTAGAGAGGCAGAGTCACTCAGAAGTAAAGATGGGCAGATGTTCAGCAATCAGTGAGAAACTGCGTCTACAAATTGTGGAGTGATTTCAGAATGTTTTTCATTATAAAATGTCAAAAACCTTGAATATTTCAGCAGCTACAGTATGTAACATCATCAAAGGATTCTGAGAATCTGGAGACATTTCTGTGCACAAAGGACACAGCTGAAAAACAATACTGGATGCTGGTGGTCTTTGAGGCCTCAGGCAGCGCTGCATTATAAACAGCCATGATTCTCACATGGAAATCACTGTGTGAGTCCAAGACCACTTCCAGAAATCATTGTTTGTGAACGCAGGTTGTCGTGCCAAAAATGCAGGTTGAAGCTCTATCATGCAAAGAAGAAGCCATATGTCAATATGATCCAGAAATGCCACCATCTTCTCTGGGCCAAAGCTCATTTAAAATAGACTGAGGCAGCGTGGAAAACTGTTCTGTGGTCAGAAGAACGGAAGTTTGAAATTTATTTTGAAAATCACAAATGGTGTGTCCTCTGAACTAAGGAGGAACGAACCATCCAGTTTGCTATCAGTTCAAAAGCCTGTACCTCTGGTGGTATGAGAGTGGATTAGTGCCTATTGTACTGGCAACTTGCACATATGTAAAGGCACTATTAGTGTTGAAAGGTATATGTAGGTTTTATAGCAACATATGCTCCCCTCCTGTCTTTGTCAGGGGAGGTTTTGCATATTTCAGCAAGACAATGCTGAAACATACTGCAGCTTAACAAAACACAGCTTTGCAGTAGAAGAGTGAGTAGAAGGGAATAGAAGGGTGCTAGACTGGCCTGCCCACAATCCAGACCTTTCACCAACTGGAAGCATTTGGAACCTCATGAAATGCAAAATACAATTTAAAAAAAAGACCCTGGACTGTTGAGCAACTGGAATCCTATATCAGACAAGAATGGGACAACATTCCTGTCCCAAAGATCCAGCTGCTGGTCTCCTCAGTTCTCAGATGTTTACAGACTGTTGTTAAAAAAAGAGGGGACGCTACACAGTGGTAAACATGACCCTGTGTTGCTGCAATCAAATTCAAAATTAGATTGTATTTTTCATTAAGGAGTAAAATGCCTCACTTTCAACATTTGACATGTTTTCTATGTTCCTTAGTAAATAAAATGTTGGTTTATGAGGTTTGCAAGTCATTGCATTATGTTTTCTTTGTATTTTATACAGCGTTCCAACCTTTTTTGAAATTGGTTTCATATGTGTTGCTAAAGGAACGTAAACACCACATGCTTAAAACAGGCAATAATATTTAAATACAATTAATATGAGCATCAATATGTTGCGATCAGGGCTTCTATTCCTTCCTGTTTACATTTCCTAAGACATTTAGGAACCTGGATTTGCTCTTCTGCAGAATCCACTTTCAACCACAAGAGCATCAGCTAAGTCAGCCTTTAATGTTAGGTAAAAAGGTCTGGCTCATAGCCGAGGTTTCAGTTCATGCCAGATCGGTTTGTGGTCAGGGCTTTGTGCATGCAAGTCCAGTACAGTGAAAACAATTTCTTTTTTGGCCTGACTTTTTGCGTGCAGACACTTTCATGTTGAGATAAGATAGAAAAGGTCCAAACTGCTGCTACAATGCTGGGATCAAACGATTGTTAAACTAATGCTCTGGCATTAAGATTTTGATTCAAACGAATAAAACAGCTGCAGACTAGAACAGAAAGAAAAAGTTTGTAGGCATAATTTGGGGTGTCCAGATAATTTTGGTCATATGCTTTGAAAGAGGCAACCTAATCCTTCCAGATGGGGTTTATCTTTCCCCCTCTGAAGACATTCATAACATGCTGTTTCTTAATGGCTTAGTTCAGTGAACTAACAACCCACATAAGAGCCAGACAGAAAATGAATTGAATCCCTTCATTTCAGAGTATAATGCACTCTTCACCCTGCTGACCTGTCAGTGAGTTCTGCTGATTTTACAACGGCTGACTGAAAATGTGAAGAGTGAGTCATAGATCGGTTGAAAAAAACATATAAACATCCATTTATGATCTGTTGAGCAGATGTCATGAAAACCCATACAAATGTAGGTGGTCAGTAGCAATATGAATACGCTGAAGATTCACACACAGATTCATGTGGATGGCACCACATGAAGTTTGAAAATGGCTTTACAATTAGTATAGAAGCAGCCAAAGCACACAGGCCACATCAATAATTTAAAACCCAGGTATAAAAAAAAAAATCAGGACCCATTTTCTGCATGACAGATGTAAAGAAAATCTACTCATGAATCTCAGTGTGTTGTTTTTGTTGAGTTTAGTTCTGTCTTTGTGTGAGTTATTGCTCCACATGTATTTAATTCTCTTTAGATATGTATGTGTGTTAATGATCTAGCTTATGACAAACCAATAAAGAACAGATGTGACCACAGAGTAAAAAGGTGAAGCCATTATAATTCCTTTTAAGGACAACATTTTATAAGATAATTTTCACACATTTTGAAACTAGAAACAATTAAATGATCATGTTTTTCTCTCAGAAGCACCCAAATGAATTATTAACTTGAACTGGAACTTGGAATTCGGTGCATTATTTGATGGTTAACAACAGGTGAAGGGTTACATGGTAAGGGGATTTACTCCATGAATAAATCCTCATGGAGTGCATCATCATGAATGAATCTCCATGTGTGTGTGTTGATGCCATTCAGTTACCATTATGCCTTGTGCTGTTCTAGATGCACGGAGTGCGACTGCTCTGCGGACAGACGGAGATCCAGCCAGTTTTCACAGAACCAGGAGAGACCAGCAGACCCCCAGCAAACACGCAGAAGCTCACAACACACAGGCTGCAGGAGGAGTTGGTATTACTACCCTGCTGGACAACATGACAGGCATAGTGGTGAGATGTAGCAAATGGCTCTTGGCTAAGCCCTGCGTCCAAAAGTTACAGCTGCTGTTCGCCTTCCCAGTGACACAATCTGACTGAAAAGACAACTGCTGGCAGAATTTATCAGCTGTAGCTAGCTAGGATTGATCCATTCTTTTCCAGTTGATATGAAAAACAGTGTCAGAAGAAGTAGGCAGAAATGCGTAAGAGGAAATGATGGCACTGAAGAGGCTGCTTGTGTCCTCACCTGAAATTGAACCAGAGACCTTTCACTTGTAAGGCAGATGTGTAAACCACTACACTACAGAAACATTATGGGCCTATTTGGACTTTAATAGATAAAGCAGGGTATGCTTTTGGGAAGGATTACCTTGTGACAGTCAAGTTCTTACTGTATGAACAATCAGTGTCCTCAGTTTCTCAGTTAGAGCCATTTGTTATTAGTCACATCAAGTGTCAAAAAACCCAAAGTAGACTGGGATGGCCAAAATGTTAAAGTCAAGGCTTCAAGATGCAATGCACAGACAAATGGCTGGAGTCCCAGTGGCTAAGACCATCTTTTATAATGTAGTCTATGGGTAAAATGTTTTCATTCTTTTGATATGTTTCCAAGGTTACTATAGTTAACTAAGACTAAAATAAAACTTTAAAAAAGTTTTAGTTAAATAAAATAAAATTCAAAATTAGAAGTTCTGAAAAAAGTGAGTTAACTGACTAACTTACTGAAATAAAATTTAAAATATAGAGGAAATTTCTAGTTTTGGTCTCAGTCAGTTTGGTCAAAGTAGTTGTTTTCTGTGTTTGATGTAAGTTGAAAAGGTCTGACTCATAGCCGAGGTTTCAATTCATACCACACTGGGGTGTGGTCGGGCCCTTGTCCGTGCAAGTCCAGCACAGTGTAAATAATTTCTGTCTTGGTCTGAGTTTTGGTCTTGATCAGTTTGGTCAAATTTGTTGTTAAATCTTTTTTACTAAGACCAGAGAGAGCCTGCATGGCTGTGAATCAACTGCCTTCAAAAAGTGCGATTTATGCTGTAATATCTGATCCGAACTTCTGAAAAATATGCCCCTGGTAAATATCCTCCATATTATGACCATTTAAAAAAGTTAAAAATAACTGACATGAGCAAAGCCACTCTGAAAACTAACTGAAAATAAACTGAGCTGGAAAGAAAAACTCAAAACATAAAAATAAAAAATAAAAAAATATTAATAAGAAAGTAATAACTCTGGTTGTTTCATGTAGAAGACATCAAAACAAAGCATAATAATCTAGCATTTTATATTACATATTTAGCATTATTATAAAAGGAAAGGAAAAATCTGCTATATTTTAGGATGTCTAGCCTAGACCTATAATTTTCCATCTGTATTTTAACTCACTTTTACTGGAGAAAAGGTTTTGAAGATGTGTTGGGCAAATACCAACTTTGGCAGGATTTTTTAAAATGAATACTTTAACTTCACAAAAATTATGCTACTTCCCTCCCAAGAATGGAGGGGACATGGTTGCACAAACCTGTACATTAACAGTGACAAAAAATTGCCACAAAAATGGTTGCATAAACTGATTTACAGGAATGAGATTTCTCACATTTACTGGGTCCGCTTAAAAAAATTAATTTTAATTGCTGCCAAGTGAAAATTACATTAACTTGAGGCATAAATGTCTCCTAATTGTTTTTAGAAAAACAAACCCAACTATTACAGCATAGCCAAAGAAATGTTAGGCTTAATAAACAAAGTGAATCTGACAGGTTTTCATAGGGGTATTATAAAGTTTAACCCAATAAAAGAGTTACTTTCACATGCATGAACCTTTCCATACATTGCGGTGGGGATGATAATTTAATCCCCCCATGTCCTCGTGTTCCTGGGCAATATACTAACCCAATTTTCAAGTTAATATTTCACATTATAGACTACTGACAGAAATACTGGTCTACCTACCAATCACACCTACAGAAGTTTTAATGACATCCTATTCTAAATCCATATGGACTAATATGGAGTTGGTTCCCTCTTTGCAACTATAACTGCTTCTACTCTTGTTGGAAGTCTTTCTACAAGATTTTTTGGAGTGTATCTGCCTGAATTTTTGTCCATTCATTCAGAAGAGAATTTGTGAGGTCAGGCACCAGTGCTGAATGAGAGGGCATGCCTCACAATCTCTGTTCTAGTTCATCCCAAAGGTGTTGAACAGGACTGACCTCACGGCTGTGTGCAAGCCAGTCAAGTTCTTCCACACTAAACTCTTCCAACCATGCCTTCATGGACCTCACTTTGTGCACTGAGGCATGCTATAACAGAAAAGGGTCTTTCCCAAACTGTTCCCACAAAATTGGAAGCACAGAATTGTCCAAAATGTCTTACTTAGTAAGCTGAATCATTAAGATTTACTTTCATTGGAACTAAGAGGCCCTGGACAATTTCAGAAAAAAATCCCATACCATTATCCTTCCTCCACCAAACTTTACATGTGGCACAATGCAGTCAGTACAGCAACATTCTCCTGGCATTCAAAAACCCAGACTCTTGCATCAGAGTGCCATAGAAAAGTGTGATTCTTCACTACACATAAGACATTTCCACTGCTCCAGAGTCCAGCGGCAGTGTGCTATAACACCACTCCATTCATTGCTTGGTGATGTGCTTGCATGCGGCTGCTCGGCCATGCAAATCTATGCCATGAAGTTTCCAGTGCACAGTTTTTGTACTGATGGTAATTTCAGAGGAGTTTTGGAATTCTGCAGTTTTTGAGTCAGAGTGTGTTGGCAGCTTTTATGCACGGTGCACCTCAGCACTCTTGGACACCTCTCTCTAGCTTTACGTGGTTTGCTAAGTTGTGGCTGAGTTGCTGTGGTTCCTAAATGCTTCCACTTTGCAATAACACTACTTACAGTTTATGGGGGAATATCTAGGAGAGGAGAAAATTTCACAAACTGACCTGTTGCAAGGGTGGCATCCTATCACAGTACCACACTGGAATTCAGTGAGCTATTTAGAATGACCCATTCTTTCACAAATGTTTGTAAAGGCAGACTGCATGGCAAGGTGTTTGATTTTACACACGTGGCAATGGGACTAAGTGAAACTCCTGAATTCAGTCATTAAGAAGTGTGACTCAATACTTGTGTCCATATAGTACAGCTTGCTAATGTTTGTATGTGACCATACGAAGGGGTAAATGTAAAGGAAACTGTGAAGATGAGAATGTAATATAAATCCAGCCATATACAATTTCTTACAATAAAATTATAATGGGAGGTCAGTCTGCAGTCCGCTAAACTAGAGAAACTACACTTCAGTGGAAGGTACAACTTGAAGGATATTCACCTTCCTGTGCCATTTTCCAGTCATTACTTTTTAGATCTGTGTGTGTGTGTGTGTGCCTGTGTGTTTTAGTGTGCATGATGAGATTTTATTAGTGTCTTACCTCCCAGACTCATCTTTCACTTGAATCAGCCTCAGTAAAATTCAATCCAAATAAATTGTGTTGTACATTTTTTTTTTCCATTTCCCTAAAATTCAAATTGAAAACAGACGACGTACTCATGCTGCCAGCTCACAGTGTTTGTTCAAGCGTGGCTGTGCATGTGCGTGTGTGCTCGTGAATGACTCACTTGGACAGGATCACAAGTAACCCTGTTGTATTGCTGCTTGTTGCTTTTTTGGGGAAAGCCTGATCCCAATTTCCAAAATCCTCCATCTCTTGTCCAATGAGGGTCTCTTCAATAAGTCAGTCAGCTGTGAGGGAAAGTAAATGATTTTTCTCCTCATAGAATCCCCTCCTCCAGAAAATACAGGCTGGTCTCAGGCAGTGGAGATAGAAGAAAAAAGTGGGTCACTTGCTGTATATGGAACACTCTGAGAGGTTGTGAGAGTGCTGCATTTAACTGCTCCACTTTCTGAGCCCACACTAAACCCCAGAACCATTGCTCTCTGTCACCTTCAGCTGTGGTATACATTAATAATGCCATCATGACTGGAGATCTGTATGAAGACACAAGCCCTTGTTGTCAAAGCCAATTTGTAAACAGCTCCACCAAGTGGAACAATATGAGCAGAACTGAAGGGAAGCAAATCCCTGGTTTGTCCACTGAGGTAAACCCTTTAAGACAAACAATTCTTCCTTAGTGCTCTTTTTATAGCTTCTGACTTATTAATTGAACAACTAAAGAGTGATTTTCCCTCCATAACTCCACTAATAGAATTTTTTTTTTTCTTATGAAATAGGACCAAACGGAAGGAAAGTCCAGAGGTGAATCCCACGTTTTTGTCTAGCAGAATTTTTCTCTTACCTTTGACCCTTTGAGAAGTGTTGACTTAGACAATCATCTCTGGTTTGGTATTCACACACAAAAACACACAAAAAAAACCAAATGGCCTGGTTAAGGTGTTATTAATTGCATTCTAATGATTTCATACTATTATTAAAGGTGCTTATTCTAAACTTGTTTGATTAAAGATAGTTTAAAACCTTCCAAAATTAACTAAAGCTGTCGACCGTATGCAAAGGAACAACTGCAATATCTGCATTATGTCGAAGAGATATAAACTCAAATTGAACTAGTTTCAGGCTGTGCCTTCATGTGATACCAATGGTACCACAAGATGGTGCAGTAAGTAACGTAACCATTATTTTAATCAGGTAAGTCATGAAGAGCACAATCTTACATTCTTACTTACAGTAGAGGCATGGGAAAAGGAAAAAATTTTAGGTTAAGCAGTACACTAGGCAACATCTCATCACACCCGCTCATTAAATGCTGCCCCCTATTGGTGAAACTTTTAGTTAAATTCTGCAGAGGGTAATTTTTTTTTTTTAATTTTACTATACTTTATTAATCCCCAGGGGGGAAATTACAATTGCCGACGCTTCTACACATGCAGTGAGGGAGGTCAGCATACAAGGCTGCCATTTCAGGCACCAGGGAGCAATATGGGGGTTTGGTGTCTTGCTCAAGGGCACCTCAGCAATGCTCAGGGTCCAGGGCAGGGTCTTGGGCCGGTGAGTCATGGGTAGCTGCAGGCAGGTATCAAACCGGCTCCCTCCACAGCTCTCTGGCTGCTATATGCCTCCTCCGATGAACTGAGCCATTGCCACCCCAACAAATGAGTCGTCCTGCCTATGGGAATATGAAAAGATTAGAGTGGAAAAAATATTTTTTTATTGATGAGCAATTATAAAATAGGGTGTGCAAATATGGAAAAATCTTCATAAAGAGGAAGTCTCTTTGATGAGAGACACTATATTGGGCAACACCTCTTAATCATCGAATTCAGGTTCTTTTATTCAGTCCTACTGCCACAGGTATATAAAATCACAAACATTTGTGAAAGAATGGGTCATTCTAAAGAGCTCAATAAACTCCGACATGATGCTGTAATAGGATACAACCATTGCAAAATCCCAGTTCTCTAATTTTTTTCCCCCCCGCCTATACATTACTCCATTAACTTTAAGTGGTATTATTGCAAAGTGGAAGTGTTTATTAACCACAGCAACTCAGCCACAATGTGGCAAACTAATGTGCACATGGCCCAATACTTTTGTATTGACATATATACAAATAACGGCTGCAAGAGACTTTTTTTATAGTCTACAAATGATTTTAAGAAAATGCCAATTATAAATTCTTACAACCCCAAAATTGTATCTTCAGATTTCTCCTATATTTCACTACAAGTGCAAATTAATTTTTACCATCATCAAATTATTAGGGTTGAGGACTTAAGGTGCTGATTATGAGCAATGTTCTGGTCTGAATCCAGCCAGAGAGCTTTCTCATTCATCTCATTTCTTACAAACCAAAATAAAACAGTCTTGGAATCAAAATTTATATTTGCTAGCCATTTTCATCTGTCCTGTGGTATCTTAGTCATTCTGTTGTAAATCAATCTATTTCAGAGTCCTAGACTTACTCTGAACTACCTCACCATGAGTAATGTATTCATGAAAACTTTTCTAATGAGTGCCTTCCTTCTCACAGGCTGACTCCCAGAGGTACTACAGATGGCAGCGTTTTGGTCCAACAGACAGACAGACTAAAAACTTGTGGGTAGATATGAATAACCTGCAGGAGAGCCAAGTCAGAATCCACGGCATACTGTCCAACGCGCACCGGCAGGCAGCGGTGAGATGAGTGCACACGCACACAAGTATTAATGTCTTATTTACAGCCACTTATGTCTGATACTTCTTCTTATTCACAGAGGGTGGCACTCTCTTTTGATTTCCCTTTTTATGGACATTACCTGAGACAAATTATTATAGCAACTGGAGGTGAGTCTTCTTGGCTTCTCCAATTTAAAGACTAAATATCTGCCAGTGACATGACGGAAACTTTGTCCTGTGGTGGGGAAATATTTCCCTTTTCAATACTTCTGTTCACTAAAGGGTTCATCTACATGGGTGATATGACTCACCGAATGCTGACCGCCACCCAATACATTGCTCCCCTCATGGCCAACTTTGACCCCAGCTTTTCTAAAAACTCAACAGTGAGGTACTCAGATAATGGTAAGTAAAGGTTCCTTTGTAAAGTCTATAGTACTTGTGAGCTCCTGGTGATCTCTAACTAGTGTCTGTATCCTGCTCTGCCCAGGCAATCTTTTCGTGGTGCAGTGGGACAAAGTGCGGGTAAAGGATCGAGAGGCCGAAGGGCCTTTTACTTTCCAGGCAGCCCTGCACAGAAATGGAACAATTGTTTTCAGCTACAGAGATGTAAGTTCTGAGTTGGAACTGAATAGCTTTCTTTATCATCTGTGCAATCATTATAATTCCTGTATTTCTCTACAGTGCTTAGCTTGTATGTCAGACTCTTTTGTCCTTTTTGAAGATTCCCATGCCAGTGGAGGAAATTAATTCCACCGAGCATCCAGTAAAAGTTGGACTGTCTGATGCTTTCATGGCAAACCTCCCTGCACCACAGAGTTCAGGTCAGTTCTTTAAAATACATTTTTGAAAAACGTTCTGGGGATTTTACTGGTCAACTAAGTTAATAATTCGTAATAATTAATTAATTATAGATATGCAGCCACCTGCCACTAGCTGGGGCTGCACCTCCAGTAGATGAGAAGTTGAAAAGAAGATAGAAATAGTAAATACATTTGGCTGCCCCATTGTATTTCCCCAAGGGGTTGCAACAATGGATGAATCCACAAAGGCAATTTGGCAGAGACTTTACACCAGATGCCCTTCCTAACACAACCCTCCCATTGTGGAAGGGGTTTTTGTCTCCATCTGGACTTGAATATCCATATGAACTAACATGGCTGTGCAGTACTTTGATCTAGAAAAGAGCAGACAGAAGACACTGAACCCCAAACTGTTTCCGATGCATCCACTGGAATGTGAATGTGTGTGTGTGCATGGGTGAATGAGGCTTGTAGTAAAAAACACTTTGAGTGCTCAGAGTAGAAAAGCACTATACATGCACCAGTCCATTTACCATATGCTACAATCTAATCTGAGATTATGAGCAACATTTAAAATAGAATTTATCCATTGAATAATGTGATTTGGAACAGTTTCTACAGCAGGAGTCTCAAACTCCCAGCCCACGGGCCACTTCTGGCCCAGCCCCCTACATCTAGTTTGCAATTTGATGTCAAAAATATCATGTAAATGAGCCCTGTAAAGGACCACATTGCAATTATATTAAGTAATTTGGCCTCATTGCATTATATAGTGAAATTATATGATATTTTTGGCATCAAATCGGGGACCGGAAGTAGGGGACGGAACTGGAAGCAGCCCACAGGCCGTGGTTTGAGAGCCCTGTTCTAAAGCCTCTTAAATGCACATGCAATACTTTTACAGACAAGGTTTAAATTTGTTCATTATATTGAACTCAATTTTGATGGTCTTGTGAGCATTTTCTGTCTTTTGGACAAGTTAATTAGTCTGGTTTTTTCCTCTTCTCCTCATTTAATGTATTAGTAAATTAGCTGCCAGGAGCATTTCTAGTATATTCTATAATTTAAAATGATTTCAAAGCCTCAATGGTGAGAAAAAAACAAAAACACCTCATAAATACTGTAACATAATGCAGTTTCCCCCTGGGACTAATAAAGTATTTTGAAAAAGAAAAATTTTTAAAACAACTTTAAAAGCTAAATAAGCCAGACTTGTTCCAGGTAGGTGTTAAACTCCACCAGAGCTTCCCTTTTGTTCATATTTTTTATGGACAGAATTTCTAGGCGCAGCCAATGGGTGGAGGGTGTCAGGTTTGGCAGCCTTCGGCCCACCTTTCTCCTTTTTGTAGATCATGTGGTTCCACCACAAACTTCAGCTTACACTGGGCAGTTTCCAGCTAAGTGTGAAGTGGCTGGGATGAGAATTAGAGGTCATGGTTCTCAGCCAGACAAGGGTGGAGTGCCCACCCTGGATCGGGAACAAGCTGCTGCCCTAAAAGACTTTGCTCATGAGTGAGTGGACTGGGTGACTGACAGATCGGTGCAACGTCTGAAGTGATATGGTCACTGTATTGGTGAACCGCTGAGTGTGAAAGCAAAACTTTTGATTTCATTGGTCAGTCTAAGTTCCTACCCTTACCTGTGGTCACGAGCTCTACAGATGAGGACAAAATTATTAGTCCCTCTATGAAATGTAAAGGTTTTTTTAAAAAAAATTCCCCACTGCTTCTTTTAACACAGCAAGGATTTTTAACAAAGCATTTCTAAACATCCTATTTTTATATTGGATGCTTACTTTGCTTACTTTTTACTTTGCACACAGAAACAGAAATTTTATTGCACAAAAACCAAAAACTTCTAGAGTCAAAATTATTAGCCCCCTTAAGCCTACCTTTTGCTGAGCCTTAGCACAAACCACTGGGGTGCAATGATTTGCTTTAGCTGTGTTAGGCTTAAATCTTGTAAAATTAAGTTAAAATTGAGGGTTTTCTTCCAATGTACATGCAGTATAAAATGTTCAGTAAGTGTTTGAGTTATCATTTGAGAAAGCATCATGCCAAAAAGAAAAGAAATCAGTTTAGACTTGAGGAAAATAATTGTTGATGCTCACAAAGCAGGAGACAGATATATCACAGCGTTTCCAAGTGTCAAGAACTGGAGAGAGAAGTATCATCAAGAAATTCAAAGACAGTCACACAGTACACAACAAGCCTGGCAGAGGAAAAAAAGTGAAAGATTTCAAAGACAACTAAAGAAAACTACTAAGAAATGTGTCTAAAGACCGCAACAAATGCCAAGACACTAGTCAATGACTTAACCAAGTTGGGAACTGTATTCTCAAAGAAGACGATCACGAGAGCCCTGCATAGGAATGGACTGCAAGGCTGCAGACAAAGAAAAACTCACTTTTGCAGAAGAGAAATTTTCAAGCCAGAATGAAGTAGGCACTGGTTCTCAAATGGTGGTATGCGTACCCTTGGGGGTACTTGAAGACAAAAGTTCATAAAATGAATTTAATAGTGATTAGGCTATTTAACTTCATTAACCGACAAAACCAAAGTGTCCCCCATACCAAGATGGTTTGACCCAACCTGGCACATGGCACTTGGCATCACCTGCTAATCACTGCTGCCTTGAGTACTAAAATAATGGTGTCATGGTTAAACCGTAGCAGCAATGCTATTGAAGACATAGTGGCAAGTGTATCAAAGAAGGCGAAACCAGTGCTGGCAAAATTCTGGTAGTATTGAGAAGAGTCTGTTTTAATGGGATTTACACCAACAAGCTGCAAACCACCCCTGGCATTGTGTTTTTTTCTGCATGGAGAAATTAGTCAACATTGGCATGAAATCATAACATCTTAAAAAGAAACAATGTTCTTCAGTGTTGACAGTTTACAATTTTAAGATGTGATCCTTAATGAGAATCCGAATCAGAACACTTTATTAATCCCAGGGGGGAAATTGCACTAAGATATAAAAAAATTAATTTGAAAGGCGGGAAATGAAGATTTGAAATAAGCAAATATACGTATCTGTAAAAAGTGCAATATGTAATGTAAACAACTCCAGAGTTAAACACTATATACAATATGTACAAGTTATGGCAATAGAAAGAAACTAGTCCAGATGTCATGGGAGAAGTTGTAAAGTTTGATGGTCACAGGTAGGAATGATTTCCTGTGGCATTCTGTGGAGCATCGCGGTGGAATGAGCCTGCTGCTGAACGTGCTCCTGTGTCTGTCCAGCACATCATGGAGAGGGTGTGAAGGATTGTCCAGTACTCTCTTTAACGTGGATAGCATCCTACTAATACATTTATTAAGATTTCTTTTTTGTGAACATTTTCTATAGAAATGTTTATAATTAAGTTCACAAATTCAGTTGGAGAAAAAAATCTTTATTATGATCCAAAAAGAGGGCACTTTAAGTTGATAATACTTATTTGTACACAAAACTTTATCCATAAGTTAAATATTTCTTTGTTAACAAGTTTGAAGTTTTCTCCTAATAGTTCAAAGTGGACTACTATAGGTGAGCAACGTTTAGCACAGTTATAAAGTTTAGTAAATCAGACACTGATGCTACAGGGCTGTGTTTTACGTCTTTTTTCCAACCAAAAATACTTTCTCTGGCTAGAGGGTACTTGGTTGAAAAAATATTTCACCGGGGGTACATCACTGAAAAAAGGTTGAGAACTACTGTGCCAAGGACAAGCTGGAGAAAGATTATGCATACTGGAAATGTGCCCTTTGGTCAGATGAGAAGAAACTAGAGTTTCACGTGTTTCTGTACAAAGTTAAATAATTTAATCATCCAAAATAATACTAGGATGATTAGAAATGTTATGTTGAAAATCTCTTGCTCTGTTAAAAAAAATCACAAGAAAACTTTAAATTTCATAGGGGGGTTAATAATTTTGTCCTCATCTGTAGGTAGGTGTGACTAAGATCAGCCAGAGGTCACTTTGTATTAAACGGTTCTTCCCGCTGTGGTAAAGTGCTTGCTCATAGAAGACTGTCTGATCAAAGGGGTTCTCTCTAAAAGTGTAGTGTCTTTATCCTACAATACAAAGCTTCTTGAGATGCCTGTTGTGGTGAATTGGCACCATGTGTATAAAACTGAAATGAATTGAACTGGCTTACAGAATTACTAATATTTCATTTTTGTCTTGACAGACTCAAAGAAGGTCACCATCTATGAGTATCATCGTGTCGAGATTGACACCACAAAGATTGTGAGTGGATCTGCTTTTGAGATCACACCTCTGCCCAGTAAGTACAGTTACAAACTGGCCTTTATATGATAGCCCAGCTTCATTTTTCACCCCGTAACCGCATAATACTCTGACTCTGATTCCTCCAGCTTGTCTTCAGCACACATCCTGTGAGCTCTGCCTAACATCCAACTCGACAACCGACTGTGGCTGGTGCAACACACTTCAACGGTAAGGCAAAATTCAGTTTATGCTATTATTAAGAAATGGAGTGTGGCTCCTCTCACTTTGTGTTTGAGTTTCAGATGTTCTGATGGTATAGACCGACATAGACAAG
The DNA here is from genome assembly GCA_015106775.1 of Etroplus canarensis. NCBI lineage: Eukaryota > Metazoa > Chordata > Actinopteri > Cichliformes > Cichlidae > Etroplus > Etroplus canarensis. The sequence continues at coordinate 41,774 of VUQH01088365.1, read as the reverse complement.
AGTGGCTGGATTACAACTGCCCGGAAGAGGTAAAATACATTACTAATTTACACGACAGAGAGATAAGCAGCTATGCTATTGTCTTTTGAATCATTCCTCTGGGTATTCACTCAGGCTAAAGGCACATGTGAGGACTACATCACTGTTCTACCTGAGGGAACTATGAGCCCCTTTAACTACTCTTCTCCAGGACCAACCCATTCAGCAGTGCTTGAAGAACAGCCTGTTACAAGGGGTGAGTTTCTGCAGGTGGAAACAGATGATGGTATACCAACAAAAGTTCATCTTAGTCATTTAAGGCTTCTGACACAGAGGATCTTGAAAAATTTAACATATTAGTATAGGACTACTGGAAGCAGGACAGTCAAAAATATTTCAAATTCATTTATAAAATCAAATTAAGAAAAAAAAAGGTAATCAGTTGTGGAAATTAATATTTGATAGAGGAGAAAAAGCATTTGCCTGACTACTGAGTTTCACAGAATTTAAGGTTACGTTCTTATCAAAAAAGTTATTAGGCCCAGCACCTTTTGGGGGTTAACACAGAGAAGAAAGTGAATTATTTGGACTACCAAAGGTGGGGAACATACATGATATGAACAAAATTATTGGGCTACATCTCTTAATAATTGAATTCAGGTTTGTCCTTTTGTTCCAGAATTTCAAACCTCCTCTGGTATTAATATCACAGAAAAAAATTGTGCATCAGGAACTTCATGGCATAGATTTCATGGCCGAGTAGCTGCATGCAAGCCTTACATCACCAAGCACAATGCCAAGCAGCAGATGTAATGGTGAAAAGCATGCCACCACTGGACTCAGGAGCAGGGGAAATGTGTTCTGTGGAGTTTCAGTGACATTTTGAACAAGTCTATGCTTCCAACTTTCAACTGACTGTGCCCCAGTGCAAAAAACAAGGTCTGTAACAGCATGGCTGGATGCTTTTGGTGTGGAAGAACTTGACTGGCCCCTCACCCCATCAAACATCATTTGGGATGAACTAAAATGGAGGCAGCAAGCCAGGCCCTCTCATCCAATATCAGTGTCTAACCTCACAAATGTTCTTCTAGATGAATGGGCTAAAGTTCCCACAGACATGCTTCAAAATCTTATAAAAAGCCTTCCTAGAAGAGCAGAAGCTTTTATAGCTGCAAAGAGGGGATCAACTCTATATTAATGTTAATGGATTTAGAGTGGGATGCCATAGAAATGGGACGCTCCTGTACGTGTTACTTGTAGGTGGCCCAATAATTTAGTCTACACAGTGTATAATAATTTGTTTAGGTAGGTGCTTAACACTCTGGTCCAGCAGGGTTCAATTTAGGCTTGGAAGAATTCAACAACCATGTTGTAATGATGCCAGAAAGTTCACAATCTAACTTGACTCCAGAGAGAGTGATATACACCCAGAGTCTTGTTTGGAAATAGTTTGGATTTTGGTCAGTGGACAGTAAAATTGTGAAAGCTTAACTGTGCTGAACGAATAATAAATAGTCTAGTGTTAAAAGTTTAATGCACTACAGGTCCCTGGTGGTTTGATTTTTCCAGTTTCATTAAAAACAAGAGAATTATGCGCTGTTTTCACACCAGACCTTGCTCAGGCAGTCGAATGTCCATTCTATGCAACTTTAATAACTGTTTATTCTGTAACTTATGCATTTGTTAAAAGACATGTTTATGTTGAATTAAATCTATCTAAACAAATAGAAGTGCCTTTCGTTGAACTGTTATGCCCTATTGAGGCCACAATGCCATATTTGAATGGTTCAAACCTGTGCAGGCAGGAGGTCTGATTTCTAGCTCTCGTTATGTAATCAGGGATGTGTCCCAGGGATCAATCCTGGGGCTACATTTATTCATTTTTCATATCCACACTTATGGAGGAGATGTGTTCTCATTTTATGTATATGTGCCTATTTATTTTGTGTGTTTATGTTGTGTAATCAATGCTATTATCATAGTTAAACAAAGGTGATATAGGTCTTAAATTTAATTTACAAAAGGTTAGGGTTTGTTTTGAAGGTCAGCCATGGGAAGATACTGTGGACTCTGCATGCAAGAAGATTTTTATATTTTTCTGTGGATTTTTTTTGCTGTTAATACACTACTGTGCAAAAAGTCTTTAGCCACCCCTTCTTTCTTGATTAATTGCTTTGAAGAAATCAGACTTTGTTGTAATTTTTGAAAGTGGTCCAGAGCAATAGTTCTCCAGATTTTGAGAAGGTCTTTTAAAGTTTTTTGGACACTGGCTCCTTTTTTACTCATTTTCATTCCAGTCCATACTTGACCAGTTTCAGAACAGGAGGAGTGTTCTTTTCTTAAATGAGCCACTTAACACTGACCTATGAATCATTCCAGCATAAAAAAGTCACTTAACACAAAGAATGAACCAGTGTTGTGTCTAAGCATAACAGACAACTTAGCTAAGAACCCATTTTAAATTGTATCTTTAGGCACTCTGTTACTAGCAGCCTGTCACAAAAGCATATAATGTATTCCCATTTTTTATACTGAATCCATGAAAAATGCCAAAGACAACATAGTTTTACAGAAAAATTACTGTTTACTGAAGTTTTATCAGAAATGGTCTGAGTTGAAGGGTGGCTGTCAAGACACCAGTCTTAATGAAGGGAAACTGGGAGAAAAGCGTGAAGAACTGGACTGAAAATCAGTCACAACAGGTCTTATGGAGTGTTGAATCTAAATCTGAAATTTTGTAAAGAGGAGGTCAGGAGAGAGCTACAACAGTGAATGCCTACAGCCTTCTGTAAAACCCAGTGGAGGCTCTGTCATGCTTTGGGGATGCATTTTAGCTAGTGGTGTTGGGGATCTTCTCAAAACTGCTTCTGAATACAGAAATGTATTATCAGTTATTTATATACCCTGCAATGCCATCTATAAAGCTTCTGAATGGCAAGGTTTTCATTTTTCAGCATGACAAAGATCCAAAACACAGTGCCAGTTAAAGCTTACTGAACAGAAAAACACACAATGGAATACTACACTGCTCAAAAAAAATTAAAGGAACACTTTGGAAAGGCATCAGATCTCAATGGGGGAAAAATGATGTTGGATATCTATACTGATATGGACTGGATAATGTGTTAGGAAGGAAAGGATGCCACATCATTTGATGGAAACGAAAATTTTCAACTCTGTATTAGAAGACACCCCGGAAACCAAAGTGAAAAAATGATGCAGCAGGCTAGGCCATTTTGCCAAAATTTCATTTCAGCAACTCAAAATGGTTCTCAATATTTTTTATGGCCCCCATGTGCTTGTATGCATGCCTGACAACATTGGGGGCATGCTCCTAATGAGACGATGGATGGTGTCTTGGGAGATCTCTTCCCAGATCTGGTCCAGAGCATCACTGCACTCCTGGACAGTCTGAGGTGCAACCTGGCAGCATCAGATGGACTGAAACAAAATGTCCCAGAGGTGTTCTGTTGGATGAAGGTGAGGTGAGCATGGGGGCCAGTCAAATGGTATCAATTCCTTTATCCTCCAGGAACTGCCTGCATACTCCAGAAGGAACCCAGAATCCACTGCACCAGTGTAGGGTCTGACAGTGGGTCCAACGATTTTATCCCAATAACTAATGGCAGTCAGGGTGCCATTCCCTAGCTTGTAGAGGTCTGTGTGTTCCTCCAAGGATTTGCCTCACCAGACCATCACTGACCCACCACCAAACCAGTCATGCTGAACAATGTTACATGCAGCATAACGATCTTCATGGCTTCTCTAGACCCTTTCATGTTTGTCACATGTGCTCAGGGTAAGCCTGCTCTCATCTGTGAAAAGCAAAAACGACAGTGGTGGACTTGCTAATTATGGTGTTATATGGCCAATGCCAATCAAGCTCCATGGTGCCAGGCAGTGAGGCCCACTAGAGGACGTTGGGCCCTCAGGCCACCCTCATGAAGTCTGTTTCTGATTGTTCGGTCAGAGACATTCACACCAGTGGCCTGCTGGAGATCATTTTGTAGGGCTCTAGCAGCACTCATCCTGTTCCTCCTTGCACAAAGGAGCAGATATACTGCAGATGGGTTAAGGACCTTCTACGGCCCTGTCCAGCTTGCCTAGAGTAACTGCCTGTCTCCTGGAATCTCCTACATGCTCTTGAGACTGTGCTGGGTGACACAGCAAACCATCTGGCAATGGCACCTATTGTTGTGCCATCCCCCTGAGGAGCTGGACTACCTGTGCAACCTCTGTAGGGTCCAGGTATTGCTTCATGCTTCCAGAAGTGACACTGGCCCTAGTCAAATGCAAAACTAGTGAAAAACAGTCAGAAAAGATGAGGATTGAAAAATGTCAGTGGCCTCCTGATTGGAGGTCGTCTCATTGTTGCCCCACTAGTGCACCTGTTGTTTTATTAACACCAAAGCAGATGAAACTGATCAACAACCCTCTCTCCTACTTAAGACGAGATCAATATCCCAGAAGTTTAATTGACTTGATGCTATACTCTGATCAAAACGTGTTCCTAAATTTTTTGAACAATATATAATAATGTCATATCCTATTTGCAATATGGCATTGTATTGTACAGATATAACCTTTCTCAACTCCTCAGAATAAATATAATAACTTCAGTGTCTGCCAGTGGCTAAATTTGTTTAAAAAAACAGTAAACAAAAGCAATAGTCTCTCTGCAAAATTGGGTTCAAATCAGGCAGTGGTGGATTAAGTATACAATGTTTTAAAAATACTTAATTACAAGTAAAAGTACATCCTCACTCACACTAATGGAAAAGCACATATTAGCAGGAAGAGGTGGTAAAGTATAAAAATACTGGTTTGGTCTCTGACTCATTTATTATACATGGCATCAGCATGTTACTGTTGTAGCTGCTGGAGGTTCAGCTAGATTGCATACAGTATTATGGGACACCAGATGAGGGCCAATCACATGAGTTCAGATAGACAAATCTGTTTTCATTTTTGGGGGAATTTTTCTCTATTTCTTTAATTTTTAGTGAGATTCTGAGTCATTAATCAAATTTAAACTTGAAACGAGAAGTGTAGAGAGAAAAATCCCTCTTTGGTAGATGCATTAACTCACAGAGGTCTGAAATACCACCCCAACTACAGGCACTAGTTTCTGCAAGATTTCAAAAGCCAAAACGTAAACTACTGCAAACCACTGGTTGTATTGTGTAAACAAATTAAATAAGCTCACAAGTAAATTTAACTGGGATAGAAAGTACAGTGCCATATTTACCTCTGAAATGTGGTGTTGTGGAAATATAAAGTAGAATATTAAAGGAATACTCATGTAAAGTACCTCAGAATTGCACTGCAATGGAATACTTAGAGTTCTTATTTAGATCATTTATTTAAAAACAAAAAAAGTCCAGCACATGAATAAATTATTATTTTCCGCCGTATGACTATAGGTAAGAGAGACGTCATGCAGTCACGTCTGTATGCATGTAAAAATGATCAAATTTTGCCCACATTTCTGCATTCCATTTAGCTGATTACGTGGCATTTGAGCTAAGAACTTTGTCATGGCACTGTGGTGAATGTAGAGGGACTTTTAATGTCAGAGATGAGGATTTTTCTTTTTATTCTGAGGTATTTAGGGAGTGTAATGCATCTTTCATGACGTGATAAATATTTTGTGATATTAACAAAGCTTGATTCAGCCTTGTTGCACAGCCGGATCTATTTTTCACGCCAGTATCCAGCTGAGGACAAAATGTCATTGTTTATTCATGGATCCAATCTAAACATGGCACATATCATTATTTTTCTTTCCTGTGCTGCTGATAATGATTCTGTTTTGGGGAGGGGCTGTTTGGACACCCTCGGGTCCCGTTGAAGTTCTCAAAGAAGTTTGGTGAAGTTAAAATAATTTTACCTGGGGATTTGGTAAAAATGTCACATGAGTGTCTAATGAAAAGCACTATCAAGTTTCATTTTAGGATCCAGTGTTTCAGGAACACTGAGAATATTTTGACCTGTGCTGCTCAAGTTTCCCCTTTGCCTATTGTATTCAGCCTCTTTTGGACTTTGTCAAAGTTTAATATTACATTTCTAGAATATTGCTTTAGGGTTTTGGACATTACTATACTCTTTGTCTGTTTTGATCCAAATGGCACTGATTTTTTTTTTTTTTTTTTTTCTTTTTGTCTTTTTTTTTCTTTTT
>VUQH01088365.1:17957-35597 GCA_015106775.1 Etroplus canarensis | reverse complement strand
GATTGTTTCTTTTTTTTTTTTTTTTTTTTTTTTTTTTTTTCAAATTTTTTTTTTTTTTTTTTTTTTTTTTGGCTTCTAGTCTTTGTTCTTCCTATTAAATGCCGTCATAAAAAACAGGCAAAAAAGGATACTTTCTAAAGCTTTGGACTCAAAGCTGCATAAAATATCTGTATTTTCTTCTACGTGGTTTACCACAAGATAGCCTCAGACCCTACAGCAATAACAGTCTCTTTATCTCTCTCTCTGAGGCCAAAGTCAACCAAAAGAACTGCTCATGTTCATATGAAGGGTAATATGACTTTAATCCAGGTGTTGGGATTGTCTGTGTAAGGAAAGCACTTGCAGAAATATCTGTTTTCTCCTTTGGGTGCCCTTGCTGAAATTGTTTTCTTTGAATTTGACTTTTAATTGCCAAGGGTTAGAGGAGTCATCTGTGATCTGAGAGTTTGTTCTCTTTAAAAATGCAATAACTTGCATGACATTAAGGATAGCCTTCTCAGTTGATATTATGAAGGTGGGAATCATGAATATCTTTGCAGATTCAAATCACTTTGTTCCTTTAACTTCAAAGATTCATAGCCCCTGATTATGCAGTCCCTTCCTTTTTTTCCTCCTAAGGTTTTTCTCCTTTTACAGTTCAAAGGAACTTCAGTACATATAAGGAATCACTGCTTCTAAGCTGCAACATTTAGCTCTGACTCCTACACAAGCAAAAGGCCAAAGTAATCAGATTTTAATTTCTGATTAACAAGGAAGTCAGGTTCTGTGTAAACTTACTGACAAATTACCTATCTACAGTATCATCATTTATTTGGATTTTGGCTATACTCAGCATGTAGGTCCAATATTTGCTCCTCTTTAAGCTCTGTATCTAATGTCTATTTGCTCCATTTCATTTGCACCTGTTTCATGACAAACTTTTGATAAAAAAATCAAAGCTGGTGCTGCTCTGTCGGTGACATGGAGAAGGTGTCTTGCAGCATATTGTTTTTTGTGACATCCACACACTGCCCACTTTATTAGATACACCTTGCTAGGAATAGCTTGGACCTGGTTTTGCCTTCAGTCACTGCAGCTTTGTCAGCTGCACATCCATGATGCAAATCTCTCGTTCCACCACATCCCAGAGGTGCCATACTTGATTGAGATCTGGTGACTGTGGAGGCCTTTTGAGTATACAGAAGTCACTGTCATGTTCAAGAAACGAGTTTGAGATGATGTAATCTTTGTGACATGCTTCCTACTGGAAGCAACCATCAAAAGATTGGTAAGCTGTGGTCACAAAGGGATGGGCATGGTCAGCAACAATACTTAGGAAGACTGCGGTGTTTAAATAATGCTCATTTGGTACTAAGGGGCCAAAAGTGTGCCAGAAAATATCCTCCACACCATTACACCACCAGCCCAAACTGTTGATGCAAGGCAGGATGGATCTGTACTTTTATGTTGTTTACACCAAATTCTGAGCCTACCAGTTGAGTTTTGCAGTAGAAATCAACATGTATATGTTTTTCCAGTCTACTGCTGTTCAAGTTTGGTGAACCCATGTGAATTGTAGCCTCAGTTTCCTGTTCTTAGCTGACAGACGTGGCACCTGATGTGGTCATCTGCTGCTGTAGCCCATCTGCTTCAAGGTTCAATGTGTTTTGTGTTCACAGATGCTTTTCTGCATACTTTGTTTATAACAACTGATTGTTTGAGTTACTGTTGCCTTCCTATCAACTCTCCTCTGACCTCTGGTGTCAACAAGGCATCTTCTTATTGATGTCTTCTTCTTAGGTTGTGTGGGAAAACCCAGTAGAGATCAGCAGTTTCTGAAAGACTCAGACCAGCCAGTCTGGGACCAACAACCATGCCACATTCAGCATCCTTTTATTCACCTTTTTTCCTCATTCTGATGCTCAGCTTGAACTTCAGTAGGTTGTCTTGACCATGTCTACATGTCTAAATGCATTGAGTTGCTACCATGTGATTGGCTGATTAGGTATTAATAAGTTGAGGAACAGATGTACCTAATAAATTGAATATAAAGTAAAAAAAATAGTGTATGTCTGCTCTTTGCAATCAATTGGTGTATGTAACTATTAATAAGTTTTATTATAATGTTTGATATTACCTATTTTTCTTGCAGCAGTTTCCAAATTCAAAAACAATTTTCCTCTGAGGGGGACAAGTAATTTTTTGATCTTACAATCTTACAAATATTCTCATACATCAATAATGCATCAGTCAACTAGTCACTCATTTGATGCTGAGTAATTAATTTACAGTTAAATGTTTCCTGTTTTTCTGATGAAAATAACAGATTTTTCCCCCTGACTTCTGCAGAAAAAATGTGTTGTGTCGTGTGTCCCAGAGGTAAAGAGAATTAAATTTCTTAAATGGCAGCCTGAAAAACCCTAGCAGCCATTTAGTCATCCTGCTAGGCATTTGCTATTTGTTACTGTAGTTAGTTGAGGTTAGAAATTCAGACTGTTTTGGTATTTATTCTTTATGATGCATATAATTTTGCAACAGCAGCTGTCTCATTGTGGCCACACAGAACCAGTAGTAATTCAATATTTTTTCATCCTAAACAGGGTGAAGTCTTGTTTTCCCAGCTTCATTATTACACAGCTTTCAGTTCTTTCAGTTGACATAGGCTTATTGTGTAAGACGCTAATTATTCCAAGTTCTATTCACCAGTCAGCCACATTATTAAAACCCTTGACAGGTGCAGCGAATAACGCTGATTATCTTGTTACAATGGCACCTGTCAAGGAGTGGTGTATATTAGACAGAAAGAGAACAGTCAGTTCTTGGAGGTGATGTGCTGGAAGCTGGAAAAATGAGCAAATGCAAGAATCTGAGGAGCATTAACAAGGGGCAAATTATGACTAATAGATGACTGGGTCAGAGCATCTCTGAAATAGCAGGTCTCAATGGTTGTTTCAGGTATGCAGTGAATAGTTCTGACTTTATTCTAGAGGAACTTTGAATAATGTCTCTGTTAGCAGGCCTAAAAGTGGTCTCTGGGATGAGACAGCCAGTGGACCAGTTATAGAGTCATGGGTTTTTATGGGTTTAGTTAAAAGGGTTGCTTTGTAAATCAGTTTCAGACCAGTGAAATGTAATGTTCTTTTGATATAACTTAATGTCAATAAGTTATTGACAATAATGTGCAGTTTTACCGTTTCTATAAACCAGAAGAAAGCATAACCCAGTTAGCTAGATAAGCTATATGCTAGGTGCAAGTAGAGCCTAAAAAATATAAACTTTTGGGAGGGTAACCCTGAAATTATGTGATAAATTATTTGACATTCTATATATAAAAAGGTACTTTCACCCTCATTTTTTTCCCACGGGGTCACAACAGCAAATTAATCTGCATAATTTGGCACAGATTTTTACAATGGATGCCCTTTTTCACAGAACCCTGCCATTTATCTGGCTTGGGACCAGCAGTAAGAGTACACTGTCTTATGTCTCCTCCATGCCTCCCCTTAAGTGAATGAGTAATAGTGGATTTATGCTTCTGTGTTGAATCAATGTCGTAGGTACATCAAGACAGCAAACCCTTCTGAAACCTGAGTCAACACACACTACATGCAGGTATAAATTCTGGTGACAGCATCAGCAGGCTCTACAGAGACTCACTGCAGAAGTATAAGTTAAGCTTAAACCACATTTGCCATGGAAAAAAGTGTCTATTAACTATCCAGCAATGTAATCATAGACTAGTTGTAAATGCATTACCTGCACTTTAACGTGCTTGTCTGTGATGCTGCTCTGCTACATGTGCTGCAGACAGTGCTGAAACAATGGTGTTGTAGCAGTCTCTGCTGGACGAACTACAGTATGTGGAAACAGCATTTCAAAATTACACCAGGCCTTGTTTGGCAATATATTCTGACAAAAAACAGTTTTAAAGCAATTTCCCCCAAGGATTAATAAAGTTTTCTGATTCTGAGTAATAAAACAGTGCATGATATAAATAAACAAATCTAACTGCTAGCTTCCACTTTGATAACACTGGACCAGTGATTTTTCTTTCGGATATCTGCTGTAGATATAGTCAAAAAGGTATTGTTACATGTTTTGTTACATTTAAGAGGACTTATGGTGCTCATTTCCAGCTCCATAGATTTATTCTGGGATTTCAGAGAGTTGCTTTTCATTATTTAATATTTAAAAAATAATCCTTACTTGTCTCATCCCAGACCTGGTGCAGCCACTCAGTTCAAACTTATCTGGAACAGGGCATTTTAGGTCTTCTCCCATAAACCATGTTTCTTCTGATTGGGTGCCCCTCATAAACAAAAGATGTGAACAGCAGGTAGGTGGGGCTTCTGTGTTCTGAGCCAGACCTGTGTTCCTGAGAAGACTACATAAAGGATATTTCTTCACTGAGGAAAAATACTCAGAATCTGGTGAGTATATAATAGGTCTTAGATTACACAGCAGTTGTCAAAAAACAAAAAACTGAAACCTAAACAAAAGATCAGGCATAAAGAAGCTGTAGATTCAGGAGATGTCACACTGTCTCATTTTCAGTTATTTTCATTATAAAGTGATTATGGCTGCTTGAATGAGCAGCAAAGTGCATGTTAAATATTTAAACACTACTAATTAACTACCTTATTCAATGTTGGCGTTCACCTTTAACAAGTTAGCATTAATTTGTGGTACAGCTTCTGGCTATGTTTAATTAAAGAATGCACCTATGTCCCTTTATCGCTGAAAAGAGGAGTAATGTTCTCAGACCAATTAGTTTCATGTTTGCTTAAATTTCTTTTTTGGTTGCTGTAACCTGTCTGAGTATTTAGAAGTGTTTTGGTTTAAAAGACATTCTTCTACTTCTCAGCAGTGGTCCATAGCAGAGTTTTTGCTTCAGACAAAAATAATGTGGTGCCTGCCAAAGAGGTTTTGGCCATCTCCTAAAGGAATAACACCAGGATTTTCATACAAACGGCTTTATGTACAAAAGCATTTAATCATTTCTTTTTCAAATGTCAGAAAAAACAAATAGTAAAATGCTTAGACTTCTGTTCAAAGGAGAGGGAGAGAAAGCAAAATGCTGTTAAATGTCTTTCAAAAGAAAGGTACGCCGAGCACAGCTAACGGGTTAAGCATGGTTTAGCCACCAGCAGCTGTTAAAGACTGTAAGCCAGTCACAGATGTGACACTATAGCTAACAGAATTACCAAACACAGCTTAACACCATGAAGCACACAGCCCTTACTACAAATACCTCGATGTTCACATTGACAATGAACTGGACTTCACTAAACACGCAGAAGCATCTTCAAGAAGGGCCAGAGCTGTCTCTATTTCCTGAGATGACTTAGGTCCTTCAGATCCTTCGCCTGCCAGACAATGCTCAGGATGTTTTACAAGTTTCTGGTAGCCAGTGCCATCCTCTTTGCTGTAGTGCGCTGGGGCAGCAGACTGAGAGTAGCAGAAACCAACAGACTAAACAAACTGATCTGCAAGACAAGAAACATCGTGGGTGTGGAACTGGACTCTCTGACAGTGGTGTCAAAAAGGAGGATGCTGTCCAAGTCATGGACAATTTTGAACAATCCTTCATATGCTTTCCATGATGTGCTGGACAGGCACAGGAGCATGTTCAGCAGTAGACTCATTCTGCCACAATGCACCGCAGAATGCTGCAGGAAATCATTCCTACCTGTGGATATCAAACTCTATTATTTCTCCCTGTGACACCCTGACTAGTTTCTTTCTATCGTCATATCTTGCACAAATTGTATATAGTGTTTACTTTGCTTTTATTTATGTAAGTGTTTATATATTTAATCTTAATTTTTCTGTCTTTTAGATTTATATTTATTTATAGATAGCTGAGCATCTGAAACAACAAAGCAATTTCCCTCCTGGGATTAATAAAGTATTCTTATTCTGATTAATTTCAGCTACAGCCAGAGAAAGTGAAGCAGCAGCAGGTCCCTCTCTTAATGATGCACAGGATGTGATGCAACATACAGATGCATTCTGTAGCATCTGTATGTTGGGCCAGTGGTACTCAAATGGTGTGCAGTGAGGTAAGCAAAGCATTTTAAGAAAGTGTTTTTCAGAAGGATGAAATAGCGTTTTAAAACACCACAATGACTCTGCTTCCTAATCTAATAAAAGTTTATTTAGCTTTTGCTAGTTCTAATGGAACACCATCAGGCAGACATCTTCACTTTTGTGTTTAATAACAAAGGAAAATGAACAAAAAAATGTCCATTTTGACACAGCAACCTAATTTAATCAATTTCAATTTTAACATAATGCTGTTACGGCTGCTCAACCAAGGTACTGCAACTTTTGTGTTACTCTTTCATAAAAACAAATAAGTTTGGACACTTATTTAAACTTTCACAGTGATCAACATAATTATTTCATTTAGAATTATTTTGATGTGCCTTGATGAGCTGGTTCAACAGTATTAGGCTGTAAGCAGATTAAGAGGCTAACATCAGTCCCGCAGGCTTGATTCTTGTAGAGGGTTCTGTCTGTGGAGCAGATAGCAAGCAAGAAGAGATAGCGAAAAATTAACAGAGGAGGGTTAAACTGAAGAGAGCAAAGAAAATGAAGATTGCCCTGAGGGTGATGCTAAGGATGAGGAGAGGACAGATTTCTTAAAATGTACATATTTTGTTCTTCACACTTTTGAACCATTACATGGTAGATTAGGAAATCTGATTCTCTTTGCTTTTTTCTGCAAACAAGACATGCCTCTAGTGAAGTTGTGTTTAGCTGTCTTTATTATTCTTGTGTATTATTATTTTTTTTAGTATAGTGAGCATTTTCTCAATGTGTTAGAAAACTAAAATTGCATTTTTGATACACCATGGGAAAATACAACCCCATTCCAAAAAGATTGGAATGCTGCGTAAAATATAACTAAAACAATGCAATGATTTGCAAATCTTATAAACCAATATTTTATTCACAGAAGAACACAGAAAAAATGTCAAAAGTTCAAAATGAGACATTTCACATTTTTATAAAAAATACTATCCCATCTTGAATTTGATGACAAAAAGGTTGAAACAGGGCCATGTGTACCACTGTGCAGCATCTCCTCTTCTTTTAGCAACAGTCTATAAACATCTGGGACCTGAGGAGACCAGCTGCTGGCTCTTTGGGAGAGGAATGTTGTCCTATTCTTGTCTGATATAGGATTCCAATTGCTCAACAGCCCTGGATCTTCTTTGTCACATTTTGCATTTCATGATTGTGCCAAATGTTTTTAACTGGTGAATGGTCTGGACTGGAGGGAAGCATGTGTTGCTCTAAAACCTGTATAAACCTTTCAAGACTGATGTTGCCTTTCCAGATGTGCAAGTTGCCAGTACCACTGGCATTCGTACCATTGACATAAATGCCACTGGTACTGGCCACTGGCATTCATACCCCGTGCCAATGATACAGGGGCATTTCTGGACCATGTTTACATATGGCTTCTTCTTAACATGACAGAGCTTTAACCTCCTTTTGTAGATACCATGGCAAACTGTGTTCATAGATAATGATTTTTGGAAATGTTTCTGAGCCCATGCAGTGATTTTCATAACAGAATCATGCCAGTTTGCAATGCAGTGCCGCCTTATGATCCAAAGATCACAGCATCCAATACTGGTTTTTGGCCGTGTTACCTGTGCACAAAGATGTGTACAGTTTCTTTGTATCTTTTGATGATATTATGTACTGTTGATGATTGAATATTCAAAGTCCTTGCAATCTTACATTGAGGAACATTATTCTGTAATTGCTCCACAATTTGTAGATGCAGATTGCAGAACCTTGCCCATCTTTACTTCCGAGAGAGACTGCCTCTCTAAGGTGCCTGTTGACAGTTAACTAGTTTCAACATATTCCTCCAGCTGTTTTTTAGTAACCCTTACTTTTCCAGCCTTCTGTTGCCCTTCTTACTTCTTATTGAGGTATGTTGCAGCCACCAAATTCAAGATGAGCTAATATCTTTCACGACATAGTACAATATCTCACCTTCAACATTTGATATGTTTTCTATGTTCTTTTGTGAATTAAATATTGGTTTATGAGGTATCCAAATCACTGAAATGTATTTTTATTTATATTTCATACAGCATCTTAACTTTTTAGGAGCTGCTGTTGTACAATCATCCTCTAATCTTCCTCTAAAAGCTACACTAGGTTCACTTTAGTGATAATTTGGTTCATACCTGTGGAGGTATGGAGATGTCCAGGAGAGAGGAGGGTGGGCTTTTTAACCAGATTGTTTAACACAAAGTTGGAGAATGAGAGGACCCCTGAGGAAATGAGAAGAGTGCTATGGAGAAGCATAGAAGAGGTCAGAAGGAGTTGCACTGTGTCTTTGTGGCTCTAGAAAAAAGCACATGATAGGGTGCCAAGAGAGGAACTGTGGAGTTGTATGAGGAAATCAGGAGTGTCAGAGAAGTATGTGAGGGTGGAGTAGGACATCTATGAAGACAGTGAGACAGTGGTGAGGTGTGCAGTAGGAGTGAAAGATGGGTTCAAGGTGGGGATGGGATTACATCAGGGATCGGCTCTGAGACCCTTCTTGTTTGCACAGGTTGACAGATGAGGTCAGACTGGAGTCTCCCTGGACTATGATGTTTGCAGATGACACTGTAATCTGTGGTGAGAGTAGGGAGCAGGTGGAAGAGAGCCTGGAGAGGTGGAAAAAAATCATCAGAAGCAAGACAGAACATGTGTGAATGAGAGGGAGGCAGGTGGAACGGTGAAGATGCAAGGAGTAGAGGTGTTCAAGGTGGATGAGTTTAAATACCTGGGGTAAACCATCCAAAGCAATGGACAGTGCATGAGAGAGATGAAGAAGAGAGTGCAGGCAGGGTGGAGTAGGTGGAGACGAGTGTCAGGGGTGCTTGGAAGGATAGCAGCAAGAATGAAAGGGAAGGTTTACAAAATGGTAGTGTGACCTGCTATGATGTATGGTTTGGAGATGAAGGTGCTGACAAAAAGACAGTAGGTCAAGTTGGAGGAGGTGGAATTAAAGATGTTAAGATTTTAGCTGGAGTGACCAGGGTGGACAGGATTAGAAATGAGTACTTCAGTGAGACAGCTCATGTTGGGAAGTTTAGAGACAGAGAGCGAGGTGAGGTCAGGATGGTTTGACATGTGCAGAGTGGAGACACAAAGTCAGTTAAACTTCAGGGATATCAATCTGTCCACTTAGGTAGCATAAACCATTGAGAATTCATTTCATCTCCTTTAGTGCAAATTAAGATGACAACAGGTGGGATGGAGAGACAACAAAAAGACGACCTTCATAAAGAGAATAGTTTTACAGGCAGTGGCCACAGACCATTTCTCCCTCTTTATATCTTCTGACTGATTTTTCTCTAGTTTTGCTTTTTGCTAGTGTTCTTGGGAAGGAGCACTGCCAGAGTCCCTACGAGCTATTTGTGCAAATTTCTGATCAGACTATCAGAAACAGACTCCATGAGGGCCTGACATCCTTTAGTGGGACCTGTGCTTACAGCCCAGCACTGTGTAGCTTGACTGGGATTAGCCACAGAACATGTGCATGTTTCTGAACATCTGTTATTTTGGAGAGCCTTTTAAGACATGGGTTAACATGGAGGTCTTTCTTAAAACTTATATTAAAAACTCATTAAAAAGAAAAACAGACTCATCTCAAAATGGAGACAGATGATGTTTGGTTGAGTGTGGGCTTCACAGGACTCAGCAGCGTCTGGTACTTTGCTGCTTTGCAGAGCTGTTATACCCAGTTAAATTGGGACATACTGTACTGTCTGATGAATGACAGATGTTTTATTCATGGCAGAAAGACAGTCTACATTCTTTGATGCACATTCCAGGTTTTATGAAAGGGCAAAAGACGGAGCAGAATGTTTGAAAGGAATGAAGATTGACAGAATCCACTATCTGAGCCATTCCTGCTCATAAATGAAGAGGTGATTCTGATGTTCTGTTGACATTTGAGTCTCCTATCTAAGCAAACTCATCCCTAACAAATGACCAGCACCCAAGTACATTCTTTACATACTGGTGTTCTAATGGAAAATTTTTCACTTATAAGACCAATAAATTCTTAAATATAGCCATATTTCCAATGAAAATACCCACAGCTTTTAGTCCCAGGAACTTCTTTCAAGGGATCTGATGGTTTTTTACATGTCATTTTTGTGAGTGAAAATGCAGGGAAACATAGCTGTAATTTACTCAGAACCTGATTTAGACCATTGTCCGTATGGGACACTGAGTTCCTTCCCAAGTCCCAGGGAAAAGTCCCTTTGGTGGCTATGTGGCTTATGAATTTCAAGGGTCAAGGAAATCATTTGCTTTGAATCTTCCTTCAGCTCACTGAGGGTGACCTATGTCCTCTTTCCTCCTCCTCGAAAAAAGTAAAGTGAATAAAATAAAACACACAACGAAAAACTAATTTGTGGGTCTACTAAATGATGGACTTCATGATCTTTAAGCCTTTGAGGGCGGCAGAATCAAGCTATAAATGTTACAATTATTAGGAAACATATGCCTATTTATGCATCCAAGCAAATATGGAGCAACATTTTCATTCATTTGGAGTCTTGGTTTTTCCACTTGATGAATACTGTCACTGAGAAAGCAGTTCCAGGTCCTAAAGCCAAAATAATGAGCTAAACAATACCAAAATGCTGTAGCGAGCTGTCTGGTATCAGGTTGGTGACTCCAAGGATCACTTTTATCTTACCCAGAGCAATTTTAGCAGTTGTTTACATAAAAGCATTAATTGGAGTAGCTTTAGAGTCACATGTGAAGGCTTACATTTTCTTTCCTTTTCTTACTGACCAACTTAATTTTATGGGTAAATGATGCACAAATTTAGAATTGGATGGCTGCAACACACTCAACAAAAGTTGGGATGGAAGAAACATTATCATTGTGTTACATCATCATTCCCTTCCATAACACTTAAAAGTGTTTTGGGACCGAGGATACTAATGGTTGTAGTTGTTCAAGCAGGAATCTTGTCTATTCTTGCTTAATACAACACTTTTGCTCCTCTTCAAGATGCACCATAGCAGGCCAGTCAAGCAAACCCACTCTGTGCCTATGAAGCCACACTGTTGTAGCTTTTGCAGAATTTGGTCCTGATGACCTAAGCATGGATGTCCCAGAAAGAGATGTTGCCTGATGGCAGCATATGTCTGTCTGAAATCCTAATATCAGTGTCAATGGCACCTTCGCATACCGTACACAGAACTCAGCGTGCTGTGGACACTGATGCATCCCCATTCCATCACAGATGCTGGTTTTTGCACCTTTCGCTGGTAATCACTTGGATGGTCGTTTTCATTTTTGGCATGGAGAACTCCAAGCCTATTTTCTTCCTAAAACAAGGTAAATGTGGACTCACTGGACCACAGCAAATAGTTCTACATTTTTTCAGTACATCTGAGATTAACTTGGGTCCAGAGAACTCGGCAGTATTTCTGCACAGAGCTGATGTATGGCTTTCTCCATGTGTAATACAGCGTCAAGTTACATTTCTGGATGAAGCGATGGACTGTGTTAAGTGACAATGGTTTTCCGAAGTGCTCTTGAGCTCAGGTGGCTATATTCTTCATTGCAGCATGACAGTTTCTTAGACAGTGTTGCCTGAGGGTTCAAAGATCACACACATTCATCAGTGAATTCTGACCTTACCCTTTATGCACTGAGATGTCTCCAAATTATCTGAATCTTTACACATTATGATGCACTGTAGATGATGAAAGACCTACATTTTCTGCAGGCTTGCTTTGAGAAACATTCCTTTTGTACTGACTAAAAATTCTCTCAAAATTTTGACCCAAAGGGGTGGGTCATGACTCATCCTTGCTTGTGAAGATTGACGGATGCTACTTTTATACCCAGTCATGATAACTCACACGCTCCCAGTTAGCCTGGTTAGTGTGGAGTCTTCCAAAGCGGTGTTACTTGAATATTCTGTGCACTTTTCAATCTTATATCAACTCTGTCCAAATATTTGTTGAATGTGTTGCAGCCATAGAATTTTAAATGTGTTTATATTCAAAAAATAGAAATAAGTTGGTCAGTAAAATTATTGAAAATCTTTTCTTTGTACTTTTTGTTAGTTAAATGAAGGTTAATCAGAATTAACATATCATATTTTTGGTTGTATTGCATTTTGGAAAATATCCCAACTTTTCTGTAAATGGAGTTTGTGTACACATGAAAAAGCCTAAATTAAAATAGGTTCTTCATTACTGTACAAGCAATGTAATGAGTACAGCGGTCAAAGATAGCAGTCTAGGTCCCGCGCAAAATGTTTGAGTCCAGGAATCCCCTCTGTAGCCCCAGAGAGGCCGTGGGATCCATCTGAGTTCAGCTGTGGAGCTGCACACACATTGGAAGTCCACGGATTAAAAGGAGATCAGTTACACCAAACAGGGTTAACAAATTGCAGATGTTGTGAAATTCATTATCCTCTGTCACAACAGAGAGGCTAAAGGGACCCAGAGACCATTTCCACATGAAAGCTGCATCGCAACAGAACCATGGGAAACCGCTTTCCACCCTGCAGACTGGATGGAACTGGGATGTTTTGGTCTCTGCACATATACACAACAAAAATACAAACAGGCATACAAATGCAGGCTTTGAGCAGTTTATCTGGCTTGCACATGGTTCTACTGAACCAGCTTTGGAGATAAATGTGCTGTTTGGACTGTGGTCATTTTTTTCTTCTTTTTTTTCCTCATGGTTTGGGACAATCTGGTTTGAGTTGTGCTGAAAACGAACTTCCCCTTTATTTATTCTCACACTTGGTTTTCTGTGTGTTTTCTACTTTTGAAATTTGTTCTTTGCTCTATTTGAAATCTTGGATTTTAATGTTATAGCTTCTCTTCTGGGTAATTACAACAAACTTAAAGCCTGTGGCGAGTGGAAATTAATACCATCTGTCCTTTTGAATAGATATGAGGATATTAGATGAAGTTTGGTCATAGAAGTCTTTTCACTAGAAGTTGTCAGAGCGCTGCTCAGTTATGACAGATGAAATGTTTGGGGTCATTACAACTGTCAACGCAGAACGGGCTTGAAGATGTAACCAGCCGTCACAAATAAGTCAGACAGAAACATCAAAGAGGCAAAGCCAATCATTCTGCCTCAGTGTTTTTCTCCCGTCTGCCGGTCTGTCATGGCAACATCTTTGAGCATCAATCACTCATCCCCGTCAAAGCGTTATGGGTATGGTGACTATTTTTATCTTCAACCAGAACATTTCATGCATGTGGGTTTGATTGTCCATTTTTACAGCTCGCTGCTGTCGTTGCAGACCTCCTTCTACGCAAGTTGGTGGAGGAAGGTCTGCATCGTTTTTGAGCTCAAGCCATCACTTATTGCAATGTAGAGATTGCAAACAGGTTGCAAAGTAAAAAGAAAATACCTAATACAACCTTTTTTAGGACAAAAGGATACCCATAGGCGGTATATAAAAGATGGGCATAGCTACTATTTTGCAACTCATTGATTTCACCAGTCAACACTGAAATTGTTACTAACTTAAAAAGGTCCTAATCCATAGTATCTTGGTGGTCTGAACACAAATATAACCACGAAAAAATTTTATTGGCTCTCGTTTCGAAGATATTTCAGATAGTTCATTTTCTATGTTTCACCATGTAAATTTATCCAGTAGGACTGGAACAACATCCTAAATAAGCCTAGAATGTAATATTGCATCACATTGCATAATACCATCATGCACACGTCATCCAGTGTTGACTGCATCATTTTCTGATGCTATGCTATGCTATTGCCAGGCAGCTGCCGAAATCAGCTGACGTCAGCAGTGTACTATATAAAGCCCAGTCGGAAAGGTTGAGCATTTAAAATATTTCAGACGTTGTGCAAGGCAATCTAAGCTACTGTTACATAAAACTGTTATTATTTTATCCACTTAGGTACAATACAGAACACTAATGCCTCGAAAGTGTGTAAATACCGTGAACAATTTTTGCTATATTTGTGGGGAAGTGACATTTGCAAACCAGAAGAAAAGTATCACTTCTCAAGTGAAGAAGGCGTATCATCTTTACTTCGGATGCAAGGTTGGTGACCAAGACAAGACTTGGGCCCCACATATATGTTGTGCTACGTGTACAACACAGCTTTCAGAGTGGTTGAATCGTGAAAGGCCATCAATGCCATTTGCAGTCCCCATGGTGTGGAGAGAGCCAAGCAACCACACAAATGACTGTTACATGTACTTCTGCTTTGTTCCTCCTCTTTCCGGCGGAATAACGAAGCAAAAGAAGTCGAGAATAATCTACCCAAACATTCTGTCTGCATTGAGACCAGTTCCACATGGTGAGGAACTTCCTATTCCAGAACCTCCAACAGAATATTCTCTTGATTCAGCTGATGAGGACAAGGGTGAGCTGACCTGTTCTTCTCCTGGTCTGTCAGCATGCAGTGATCCAGATTTTCACTGTGGTGCATCATCAACCCCACACAGACTAACACAGGAAGAACTAAATGACCTGGTTCGCGATTTGGACTTATCCAAGTACAAGGCAGAATTGCTAGGTTCAAGACTCCAACAATGGAATCTTCTAGAAGAAGATGTCACAATTATCTCATATTGAAAGCTCCACCAGCAGTGGGATCCTTTCTTCAGAACAGCTGTACAAGAGACAGGCAAAGAAATCTAAGAAGTAGTGTATGACTTGATTTTTTTACAGGTATTAACCGTAGGCCTATTACTATTGGCATGCATTTCGTGAAGTAAACAATAATTATTGCAGATTACAAAAAACTAGGGCCAATTTTGCATTTGACTGTCATATTGGTGTTGAGCACATAAAAATTGATAAGAAATGACTAATTTTATTTTAGTAACATGACTTTTGTAAAAATTTGTTGACCAGTGTTTCTGGACGATTATGAGCTAATGCTTGAAAGCTTGATTAGGAAGCTGCATGCAAAGATTGTAGCTATGCACAGATTCTTTTCTGATTATCACCAAGCAACAGACTAAATAAAATACAAGAAATTCAGCCACCAAAATCAAAGCACACATTTCTTGGATAGTAGGTACCACAAAGTGAGCCATATTATTTATCACATGGTTTCTCTGAAATGCCCCTAAATGCATTAACACCACAAACACTGTCAAGAGGGCCAGTTCAGTGGGTCAAATTCACTGAGGTAAGGTCCACTTACAAAGCAGCTATGCTCCTAACTTTAAGCCTTAAAGGTACTTTTTTGTAATTTCCTGTGTCTTATTCTCCAGTGAGGGAAGGAGGGAGCAGGAGATTGAAAGACAGATTGGTGTGGTCTCTGCAATGTTGTGGATGTTGCACCAGTCTGTCATGGGAAAGAGAGAACTGAAGACGCAAAGCTGTCAATTTAACGGTCAATCTAGGTTCCTTCACCTATGGCTACAAGCTCTGGCTAGTGACCAAAAGTATGAGATTGAGGATGAGTTGGAAATGAGCTTCCCCCAAAGGGTCTAGGCTTTCCCTTAGAGATAGGATGAGGAGCTTGGCCTTTTGAGAGGGGCTCTTCTTCACATCAAAAGGAGCTTGTTGAAGTGGCTTGGGATACGTCCTGGGCACCTAGGTGAAGTGTTTCAGGCATGTCCAACTAGGAGGACACTCAAGGTTGCTCCTGGACATGCTGGAGAGATTATATCTCTTAGCTGGCTCGGGAATGCCTGGGTGTCTCACTGGAAGAATTGGAGGAGACGGCCGGGGAAATTGCTGCCCCTGTAACCTCGACCGAGATAAATGGCAAAAATAGCATAAAACCTTCAAAAATGAAATCAATCTATCAGCATGATATCAGCAAACAACAGGTGCGACTTTATGTCCAAAACGTATATGTAATGTATTGTATTGTTTTGTTTTGAAGTGACATCAACTGATGTTGAAATAATGTTGGACTTTTTAAATTTCTACTCCAGAGGCTGCCTCTTGGATTTAACAGCAGGACCTCAGCCCACTGGGATAGCAGGATGCTAATTATTTGTTACTGAATGTGGTCTCATCAGCATCTGACATCTCCAATTTTAGCCAGCGTGTTCTCTGATCTAGTTACGCTAATGTATATTTCATTAGGCTTCCTTAATTTTTTTTTTAGTGTAATGTCACCCTCTTCTTTAAGGTGCTTAATGTGTTATTCTACTTTTGAATACGCTATTATAATGGGGGATTCTTTTAAGGGAGGCTGGTCTGATGTGTGACTTTACTTGTTGGGAGCTGTCAGCGTGTAAATGCATGGAGTGCACACATCAAAAATGCTTACATGCATCATAAATTTTGAAGTGTGTGAGTGTGAGCACATGTGGTATGACAAGCAAGGTGGGTAAAAGGTGGGGTGGGAGTGGGTGAGGGGGTGTGGATGATTTCTGTAGATCTGAGCCTTTAGTCTCCCCAAGCCTCTGAAGACAGTGGTCCTGGGGTGGGAAAAATACACAGGGGAGACGTGTTCAAAGCCTGCGAGCTTGGTGACGATCCTCTGTCAGATCCTTAGCCGTTTGAAAAGTTCATATAAACTGAAAGACAGCTGCTGGGAAATGGTCTTTGCAAACTCAATGAGAGTTTATCATCGCAACACAGGGAGAGGCACTGTTTGAGGTCGAAACGCGCTGCCTATAATCTCGTTCTCCTTCAGAGGTTTATCAGAGACTGCTCCCTCCTCAAAAAGTGAGTAAACCTGGATTCTTATAAACAAGGTATCTCAGAACAGAAGCTGTCATCCGTCTTAACACCTCACCCCCTAAAAACAACACAAGCCCCAGTTTATGACCTGCTGATGGCAAAATAGAGTGATAAATTGGGAACTCACTACTTTCACTCACTGCAATAACTGTCCAATTTTAGATTCGACGCAGAACTGTAGTAAGAGGCTGTTGTAAGAAATACTGTACAACCATAAAGATGAGACTTCATACTGTTGAAGGGAAGAAAAGCAAGAAGAAATCTTTTTTTCATGATTGTGAATTCTGCTTTGTAGTGTTTTAACACTGATATACAAAAGTATCAGACCACCTACAGGAGCTTTTGTGACATCCCATTTTAAATCCACGGGCATTAATATAAAGTTGGTCTCCACTTTGCAGCTATAACAGCTTCCACTCCACTGGGAAGGCTTTCTAAAAGACTGTGGCTTGTGTCTGTGGGAATTTTTGCTCATTCTTCCTGAAGAGCATTCAGGTCAGACACTGAAGGAAGTGTGATTCCTCTCTCCGCAAAACATGTTTTCACTGCTCTAGAGTCCAACAGTGGCGTGCTTTACACCAATCCATCCAACACTTGCATTTTGGTTGGTAAGGTAAGGCATGTATGCAGATACTCAGCCACATACACCCATGCCATGAAGCTCCTGGCACACAAATTTTGCGCTAAAGTTAATGCCAGAGGAGGTTAGGAACTCTGCAGTTACCAAGTCAGCAGAGCACTGGTGAATGTTATCTACTGTGCGCCAGAGTGCTCTGCCACTTTGTGACTGAGTTCCTGTGTTTCTTAATCGCTTCCACTTTGCAATAATACCACTTACAGTTGATCGTGGAATATCTAGGAGGGAAGAAGTTTCACAAACTGACTTGTTCCAGCAGTGCCATCTTATTACAGTATCATGAGCTCTTTAGAAAGACCCATTCTTTCTCAAATGTTC
>VUQH01088365.1:0-17937 GCA_015106775.1 Etroplus canarensis | reverse complement strand
ACTCCCCTTTTTTTTTTTTTTTTTTTTTGCAAATTGCCATCTGATTAAAGACAGACTGCAAGGCTAGGTGGATGATTTTATACACCCGAGGAAATGGGAATGAATGAAATAACAGAATTTCAATGATTTAAGAAGGGGGGCCCAGCACTTTTGTCCATACAGTGTACTTCTGAAAACTCTGACACAGAATAAATATGACCTGTCAGTTCACAAATGAAGCAGTCAAAGGGTTATCTCAGAAGGAAATTGGATAAATAAATTTAACAAATACATTATCTTACATAAAAAACTGTGATTTATTGATTACAATAAAAACAAAGATTATTTCTATGATTTTCAACAGAAACAAGATTGCTGCCTTAAGTGCATACATAAGACTTGGATTCCAATTTTAATATAAATGCTCCTAAAACTAGTCTTGATTACCATCTGATTAAATTGGGCAATTCTCCAAAACTCCCAGTCTTCTAGGAATAGACAAAAGTTAAGTTTATGTAACATTATTTGTGGATTTAAAAAAAAAAAGTTTGCACCACTCAAGTACAATGACCCTGGTCCTTAAAGACCTACGCTGTCTCTTTTTATATTGAGCCTATTTGCTGTAAAGTGGGCAACAGCAAATCGCTTCCTTTCTTTATGAATGGCAAGTTGGATTACTTTATTTTATTGTCATTTCAACTACATATAAATACACAGTGAAATGATATAGCGTTCCCCCAGGACACTGTGCCCCATACAAGGGTAGTGCCGGCCGGCCAGGGCCCGCCTCCGGCCCAGCACAACACCCCGCCCGCAATGTCCTCTTCCCCGGCCACCGGCATCAGGCAACACCGAGGACTGAAGTCCTGGTCCACACAGCAAGCCGAGATCGGAACTCCCAGAAACCGCCCATCCGCCGCATCAGCCCTGCGATGATACTCCCCCCGGAAACCAAAAACTTTGGTTCCCGGACGCTGCCCGGCAGTTCATAAAAAACAACTCCGCCTGATCGCCGAGCCTCGTCTGTGGATGGAGCTAGAACGGCGTCTGGTCGTCCTCGAACCTCTGACTTTCGAACACGAACACCACCGTCCTGGCATCCACAACACCCGAATACCGGTTCAAAACCGGGTCAAAACATGGACAATCACAGGGGTACAAGCACCACCTTGGTTCCGGAGTGGCCGCGCTACCGTCGCGCCGCCATCTTGGCCCAGATGTTTTACACAGTTAAGTGTAAGTAATTAATGTACTGAAAACTTCTTTTCAAAGTGGTACTATTCCTTCATAGAAGTACTGTAAATTTATTGTCAACTTCATTGTCACACCAAAAAAGTAAAGTATGAAGACCTTCAAAATCTAGTAGCTAGTACCACTGACTTTGGTACATTTTTGCTTAAAGAACAACTGAAAATGTACCAATCTGTCACCAGTTAATTTTCTGTAAACTTACTAATAATTTACGCTCTAGAGCAGGACTGGGTTCTGAGTCCCTGGATAGATAATGCAACTGACATGTGGGTGTCAAATGGATCTTAAACACAATTTTCAGCCCGGAAACACTGAAAAGTTAGCTAAAGACTGCATTTCTAAATAATTTATTGGTTAATTAGAAAGTGCAATACATTTGGTATTTGGAATTTGGTATACCTTGGTATGAAATTATACACTGGGTTAAAAGAACTTAATGACCAAATCTGTATTGTCGTGAACCCCATACCTTATGCTAGAAAAGAACAGGTGCATCAGCAGTAAGACAGAAGGATAGTGTTTAGTTTACTCTTACCTTCCAAGTCTGACTTGATAACTGATTTATTGTTTGAGTATTTAGCAAAAGCTAGAGGAAAATTCATTTTAGAATTAGAAACATCCCTGTAAAGTAAATGTTGCTGCACTTGCTTGGGGCTGGTTGTTCTGAAGTCTTATTCATGCTGCAACACACAAACTTACAGTCTTCTAAACTCATGAACAATCAGATCCTTCCCACTGGTTAGGCATTAAACAACCCACATGACAGTGATTTCCAGGGCCCTGCAAAAGTAGGAGGAAACCAGAGATCACTCTGAGGGGATGACGGTAATTGTCTCATTTAGAGACTGATGCCCACAGGTAAGAGTAATTATGGAGGGCCATTATTCTCTCCTGTCTGTGGGTGTGTGTGTGTTTGTATGCTGCGGAGGCCAGTCTTTCAGGCGGGTGCCAGCAGCAGATTACAAAGGTGTGGCTGCCATGCAACATCCAAATGTGACACATAAAAGACAAAAGTGCAGATCAACAGAGGGTGTCTCAGCCCCATTCCGCTACTTTGCCGTCAATCTGACAGATGGCATGGGCCTGTCTGAGGCCCAGGCAATGAGGAGTGCAGTGGCTTCAAAGGCCCTCTGTAATCTGCAGAAACATCACAGGCTGGGAGAAAGTGACTGTCTCCCAGACTCCCGCCCTACTAAGAGGGTGAGCGAGGCGCTAATGAAAGGCAGATAAAGGGATCGCAGGCACAGACAGTGCCTCATAAAAAAAATAAAAAGAGATAGAAAACATCAGGTAGGCTTGCCTTTTTTCTTTGCTTTTCTTTTTCTTTGAAAGAATCCACAGATAAATGGTCTCGTCGGTCCTTTTGTGTTCCCAGAAAAACAGCAACACACAGATAAAGAGTTATTTTCAAAGCTCTCCTCCCCCGTTGAGTATGACTCAATTCAGACTAAATGGTCAGTGCTGAGTATGGGGTAAAGTTAGTGATGTTGGAGGAAGGATGAAGATTGTGCTTTTTTGTTGGAAATGTCACTGGTTGCTAGTGTTTTTGGTAGCTTTGATGTGACAGTCAGGCCTGGTGCTTGCTGTCAGGCGCAGCATTGATCATAGAAACTTGGTTCTTTGTCACCCTTTGCTGCATTTATTTAATGCCCAGGAAGGAGCCACATCCCTTCATTTGGACTAATCAGTTCTTGCTTTTTTAGAAACATCTCATCTCACAGGAAGTTTACATCTCCTTTTAGGGAGTGCTGATGCACAACAGCACCAATATCAAAAGCATAATATTTCCTTTTACGTTTTGAGGAAACTGGAGGTTTGACATCAAGGTGTCCAACCCACAGAGCATTTATTTAATAAAATAGCCTACTGTATGAAGATCAAGCAATTACTATTACCAGCATTGACCATGGTACAGCTATGAATAAAAAAAAGTCAGATTCCCACTGTCCCACATATCTCACATGGTGTGATGGAGAAATGGACAGCCGTAAGGTCCCAGAAGTTATTTATAAGTTTTGCGGTAAGCACTGACAGGTTCAGTGGAGTGAGCCTGGATCAGTCATGGCGTGCAGACCCCTGTTCAGCTTCACAGCCAGGGACTTCATTAGCTGCTTTCAGGCTAACCAAGCTACTCTTCATTTCAACATGGTGACATGTTTTTCTTTTTTTTCCTGACAAGCCACTGGACTATGAAGGCCCAGTCAAAGCTGGTAATTGCTCACATTTTCAGGGAATACCCACAGCTTATGTTATCCTTGCCTTTCAGTGGGTGAAACCATATCATAGAAGTATGCAGCAAAGAAAAGTGATATAAAGGTTTAACTATGACCAAGTGTAATAGAATTATAATTTGTTTCCACTCCAATTGTTCAAATACTGTGGTCAATAAGAACAGTTAGAATAGCAAATTTAGGTGCTAAGATCAATAGTTTACAGTATTGCTCTAATACAAAAAAGCTGTATATGTATGTGAGGGTTTACTGACTTGTCATCTAATCACCATATTCATTTAAGAGTTTTATCTTGGTGACCTGTCTGTTACAAATAACAGGATTTTGACTCTGATATATGCTGATAAATTTCAGTCCTCTTAAACTGCCTGAGAAGTTTCTGCCTCACGTGTTAGAGTGTTGAGGAGGTTTGAGACTTCTGGTAGATTTTTGCTGAAGGTTCTCAGTCATTCAGGTCATGGCAGTCTTAAGAGCTACAGTTGAGAGCAGCAAGTCAACTGGACTTCTTTTCAGGTTTGTGAATAAGTTTCACATCTCATGCAAAAGGCTTCCTCAGTTCTAAAAGTTGGTAGGGACAAATACCTGGGACTCCCTATCAGCTTTTAGCACTGAACAATCCTTTTAGATGAGATGAGGTCTTCACGAACCTAAAAAGAAGTCTATTTGCCTTCAACTCTAGAGCTTAAGACCATCTCTGCTGGATCACTGACTTCACTCAGCTTGCAAAATTGGCGTTAATAGTCAAGAAATAAAAACACTTTAAGATGAAGCAAATAGAACCTGCCAGAATTTAAAATAGTGATAAAAAAATCACCAAATTTAATAAAATGAATAATTCATTGACACAATAGATTCTGGAAGCCAGCCATGTGTGTCCAGTAATAAAAATTAAATTTGTTCCTCACATCACTTTGGTCCTGAATAAACTCTCAGCAGTTATTTATTTCTAGCTGCAAATGACATTTTAAACAGCCATTATGACTTAACTTGATTTTTCCTCTAGTGCCATCGTTAAGTTTTCATCACCATCAAGTCAAAATGCTGAAATAATGAGGACGATGACTAAATTGCTACACTGTAAATTACATTTCTATCAGATTTATCTGTAGTTTGCCTTTAGTACTAATTGGCAAATGTCCCCATAAACTGTATATAAAAGACTGATGTCATGACAGTGACTTAAGCCAGTTTGAACTGGATGAGGCCATTTTTTGGAGGAGAGAGTAGAGCTGGGGAGTTGCCCTCTTAGTTCATTTGTTATCATAGACTTTAAAGATAGATGCAGCTTCTGGGTCTGAAAAGTAAAACTAAAATACAGATCTAGGTGCCTTACTGACCACTCAAAGTGCTTTAACTTCAATTCACATTTGATCCATACAGCAATTAATTCTATGTCTGCCTGCCATCCATGGCCAATTTAGAATCACCAATTAACCTAATGTGCATGTCTTTGGACAGTGTGAGGAAGCCAGTTCACAGAAGAAACCCACACAGGCAGAGGGATAATGTGCAGGCTCCACCAGAAAGGCACCAACCAGGGTTTGAATCAAGAATCGTCTTGCTGTAAGGTGACCACTGACAACCGTACCGCCCAAGGTTTACGGCACTTGGTATTCCCAGGTGGTCTCCCATGTAAGTACTCACCAGGCCTGACCCTGCTTCCTGTCCAAGATCAGACAAAACTGGGTGTGCTGTAACTGCAAATCCTTCTGAAACCCTATGCCGTAACCTGATGTGCACCTCCCTAGAAATGCAACTACACGTCACGTTGATGTAGACAGAGCATGCATAAATGCTCAGCCACTTGTATAGGCTGTGTAGTAGGCTCTGCATAGATTCACTGCAGAGGTAAACATTTTCCTGATGAGTCAATAGTCTCAGCCACTAGTAAGTCATGCTGAATACAGCATGATGTCCAACTTTTCAATTATGGTCACCATCAAAAAGGAAGCTAAAACGTCTTATACTTTACCTTGTGATTGACAAGTCACTGTCATATGAGAGTGCAGGGCAAACTAATCTGCACTGTTAATTTGGCAGGTTTTACACTGGATGCCTTTCCTAATGCAACTGTCCATGGTGAGAGGGGCTTGTGTCCCCCACCTGGAATCGAACCAGGGATCTTTTGCTTGTAAGGTGAATGTGTAAACCACTACACTACAAAAATATCAAGATGATGAAGGCCAAAATGATCAGGTAGTGGCTTTACAATGAGACTTTACTAACCAGTGGGTACTGTCGATCTATGCAGTCTGTGTGATATTAATTGGGATGATGTTCAGTCTTGATACTACTTAAATGGGTGAGCTATATTAAAAAATTTACCCCTATACAGTTATCATGAAAATGTACCTTTCAGCTACTCCCTTGTATTCTCCACCAAGGGGTTGCCAAAACAGATTAATCAGCATTGGTAATTTGGCAGAGGTTTTATGCCAAATGCCCTTCCTGACGCAACCCTCCATGGTGAGGGGGGCTTGTGCCCCCCCCTGGAATTGAACCAGGGACCTTTTGCTTGTAAGGCGAGTGCGCAAAATACAGGGGACATTGCCTGTATAGTTATCATAAAGGGGGAAATTAGCTATAGAGATTAAATACATCTTTTGTACTAGGTTATGAACATGTTAATATTTTTGTTCTAAGGTTGGACATCTTAAAATGGGGTTTTATGGCTATTCATTCACTTTTGGGACTGGCTTTTTAGTGGCTAATCATTAAACAACGTTAAAAAGCTTTCATTAAAATGATTTCTATTCTCTGTTGTCTTTTTAAAAAAAAGAATTGACACAAAATATAAAAGAAAAGAGCCACAAAGAATCACCCACTTAAAAGGCATCTAGCTGACACAACGAGTTAAGCTCATGGATTACCAGCATATGCTCCACCGGCACCAGCTTGAACATCTGCAGATGAGAGACGTTTCCATAAAGTTCTGGTTTTGTTTTAGGGCAGCTTACAGTAAAATGTCTGGGCGTCAGCTGCTGTTTTACTTTTAGCTCTGCCAGACTCCTCTCCTCCCCACGTCCAGCTGGGAATACAAAAGTCATTCAGCAGTTCTGTAATTGGCTGGAGTTTAATTAAAGGCCAATTTGGGAAAAAAAGGCAGACAAAAAGGCAAATTAGAGACACTTGTAAAACAGAAAATGAAATGCTTAACAAGCTCAGTATCACTATTCACTGACCTAATTTGCATGCCAAACCTTTACAGTGAGCATGTTTACAGCTTTGTGGGTTCAGTATTACTGTTATTATGAAGTTGTGATTCTGTAATTGAAATATGACAAACATTTTGCAGCATTTTAAATCTTAGTGGATGGAAATAATTTTAAACTTATGTGTCATGTCACACCTTAAACATTTAAAGTATAAAACACAGTTTTTCTGTGAAGGTCTCTTAAGGTTTTTGTCTTGTTGTAAATTCAACTACTTTTTTTAATGTTTCATCATCTTTATGATGTACAGCAAATAAAATGCTTCGTGTTCATTACAAACTTTTGTTAGTAGAAAACACAAGATTAAAGAGAAGGTGAGAAGGTGTTCACACAACTGAAGTGCTGTCCAAAGAATTTTTTTCTAGTTTAACTGCTACAGCCTTACTTATATATCCACTATATGGACAAAAATATTAGGCTACCCACACATTACCCTTGCAGGAGCTTTTATGGCATTCCATTCTAAATCCATTGAATGAAAATGGAAACGGTCTTGGTACAGGAAATCATTCCTACCTGTGGCCATCACACTCTTAAACTCCTCACTATGACACTTGGACTAGTTCCACTTGCCTTATCTTTATATACTGTATATAATATTGTCTAAATTTAGAGTGTTTGTGCTACATTAAACTTTGACACATACACGTGATATATTTAATCTACATTTTTCTGCCCTCAGATTTATATTCACTATATAAACTTTTATTTTATTCATATTCATTCATTTATATATAACTGTGTAACTAACAACAATGCATGCTGGAGAGGCACAAGAGCATCCCACCTCAATGCATCACTGTACATCACAGGAAATCATTCCTACCTGTGACCATCAAACTTTACAGCTCCTCCCCTTGATACCTGGACTATTTCCTATTGCCATACTGTGTATATACTGTAAACAGAATAATAGTAATAGAATAATAATAAGAAGAATAGAATGATAAACATTGGAGCACCTATGCATCTCACTGGACTCTCTTGTTTAATAGGATTTGTATATTATTTATGTTCTTTTTATCTGTATTTTCAGTCTTTCAAGTATTCTGATTCTGATTCTTTGTAGGTATAACAGTTTTCTGCAAGTCTTTGGAGTGTTTCGGACAGGAGGGTCTGGCTTGCAATCTTCATGCTACTTCCTTCTAAAGGTGTTTAATGGGGTTGAGATCAGAACTCTGTATGGGCCAGTCAAGTTCCTCCACACTAAATTCATCCAACCATGCCTTTATGCACTTTACTTTGTGCACTGGGGCACAGTCATACTAGAACAGAGAAGGGCCACTCTCCACAAAGTTGGCATAGAATTGACCTAAATTTCTTGGTAATTTGAAGCATTGAGATTTCCATTCACTGGAATTCAAGGGCCCATGCCATGCCCAAAAAAACAACCCCATGACATTATCCCTCCTCCACTAATTTTACAGTCAGCACAGTGCGGTCAGGCCAGTAACATTCTCTTGGAATTCACCAAAACCAGAAAAAACAAACAGACAAACAAAAAAGAAACAAACTCCTCCACAGAATTCCATATACCGAAGTCTGATTTGTGATTTGCAGCATGCTATACAGCACTTCATTCAGCTGCTTTGCTATGGAAACCCATGCCATGAATCAGAATTAGGGCAAGAATCAGAATCCTTTTCTAATCCTAGGGGGAAAATTGCTCATGGTGCACAGCTTTTGTACTGATGTTAATGCCAGAGGACATTTGAAACTCTGCAGCTATTGAGTCAGCTGAGCATTTGTGACTTTTTCACACTGCGCACCTCAGCACTTAATGACCCTTCTCTGTAACTTTACATAGTCTACCACTTCGTGGCTGAGTTGCTGTGGTTCCTAAATGCTTCGACTTTTCCATAATACCATTTACAGTTGATGGTGGAATGTCTAGGAGGGAAGAAATTTCACAAACTGACTTGTTGCAACAGTAGTATTCTATTACAGTTACACACTGGAATTCAGTGAGCTCTTTAGAAGGACCCAGTTTTTCACAAATGTTTGTACAGGCAACTATGTCGCTAGGTGCTTGATTTTATAAACCTGTGGACTGAATGAAACACCTGAATCCATTGATTAAGAGGTATGGCCCAATACTGTACCCATAGTACAATTAATAGTTACTTATTAATATATTACTATAGAAACAATACCTGTCTTCTCTCTGTAGCTCTAATTGACCTAGAGGAAGTCAAGAAATACAAATCAATTTGTTTACTTTTCAGTTAATGCTGAGCTGAGCGCTGTATTTATAAAGTTTTTACTTTTTAGCATAAAATGCATTACTGAGTTTAGTTTAGAGCCTTTTTATTAGTAAGATCTTTCTACAGCTAAAATTGTAAGTTTGGGAACAAAGCTCTTGGCATGGACTAATGAGACACTGGGAAAAAAGCAACCATTACTGTAATTGAAAGGTTAAATGAAGAGTATACCAATAAATATAATTAATAATCAGTCAGTACCAGACCAGGAATCTCTCAGCTCTTTAAAAAGGTAATGAAAATGTGAGCCAGAACGCTCTAATCACATTCAAAATGGGTAACATGGAGATACATCTAACATGACAATATTGAGCTAAAAAAACCAAAAGCAAAACAGCAACCCACAATTCCCCTGATGTTTTTGAGAGCATATAATATATGACTTGTCAAAAATCCACTTGGCACACATTAAAGGTGGATTTATATGCCCCCCAACCATTACATTAATTTAGAGGATCACAACTTTCAGCAAATGATAAAAACATGATTACCATCCATGCATTTGAGGTCTTTCTTTGCCAAGCTTTTTGATGAAGCAGCAGCCTTATGCAACAGATTTAGCAGATGTTGTGGTATTTTGAGCTGAAAAGCAGCTCTCAGACATTTCAGTGCTTTTGCGAGATAGTTCAACTGGCCCGCTTTAAATCCAAGAAAAGGCTAAGTGGCATCAGCAGCAGTGACAGTGACTTATTTTTTGCCTTCATATAAATGCCTTTACCACACCCTTCCCTTCGAACAATATACACATGCATATAATGTTTGTAAACCAGAGGGGGAAGAGATTATATGTAGCAGAATTATGGTACACATTTTTGTTTGCCAAATGCCACTGGTTTTAATATCCTGGTGGTAAACTAAACCAAAACACTAAAAAATATACATAATATGGACATTGAAATTCCAGCATGGAATCTCAGTTAGTCCACATTTTGTATATGCTGCAGATTGTTTTAAGGAAAATAATTGCAGAAGTAACTGTGAATAATCCCTTTATTCCATGAAACTGAAGTAATTCAATTATTTTTTTGTAATGTAGAACATTACACTGTGAAAGTGACATTTACAGCCTGATACACTCAGTGGGGTGGTGGCAAGTTGAACGAAGCAGAGAGAACTTTAAAACTTTTTCTCAAACCGCGACACACTTTCCTTGGTGTAAAATAAGAAAAAGGCGTTGATTCTGGAACTGCTGCTCCTTCAAAGCAGCCTCCTTTACGGAGAAGCTGGCATGACCTTGTTTCCTTGGGAGTAAAAGTTACAGAGAGCTGGAGGGGCTGGGTGAGGAAGAGGAGGGGTGAAGGAAGGAGCGAGGGGGGGTGGCATAGTGGAAGAGGTGGGGTAACTTCAAAACCCACATCAAAAGGAATAAATAATTGTTTCTGCTGGTTTTGTTGTTGTGATACGGATCGGCGAAGCAGCAAGTGGCGAGCAGGAAGCTTTGATTTGAGGCAGCCTTCCTGGAGAGGGCTCCTTCTGTCGGCAGCTGAGCAGAGAGAACGGGACCCACTGATTAAAGTCCTGTTTGTTTTAATCTTCTCTTTTGCCCAGGGGAGGCCTACAGAGAGGGAGAGATCCTGCTGGGGGGGTGGGACAAAACTGTTCTCTGGGGGCCAGTTCCTTCTCCTTCTTCTTTGGCATCCTGAAAATGAGGCAATGGTGCAGCATCCAGACACAGGGTGAGGATGCTTGAAGGGTCAGTGCAGGTTCAAGACTGAGGAAGCTTTCAGGTCAGAAGGGAATGGCAGATTATGAGGATAATATTTGTGTATTCAGCACAACTGCAGCTCCATTTTCCTTTCGTTTTAATGGTTAGTTTATGAGCACACAAAAAAGTCCATCTCAGCTTTTCCCCTGTAACAATTAAAAGGAATATCTCACTGTGTAGTGTTTAACTGCAGTTACAAACCCGTTTAATTAATGGCATCCATATTATTATCAACACTGAATGCAGCTCTTAATAACCTTGTTAGAAAAGCATACAAGGATTTATATTTATTTGAGGATGCTGTGAGAACTGTTTGGGTACACGATATGTTAACCAGTTAACTGTATTTAAGTCAGTTTAATATTTCACTTTGTACTGAATAGAATCAGATGTAACATTAAAATTTGAATGCATTAAGCTCATACCAGAATTAATTAAAAACTCTGTATAATCACTACTACAGGTACCTGCAACACATAATGCATGAAATTACATTAATTTAAATGCCATTCTGCAAAGCTGAAATATTCTTTGGCATCACCTCTCGCCTTGAATCAACTTAATATTTGCGCTGTGATATAATCTCAGTGCTTCCCACTGATTTGCATCAACTGATAAATGCGACACCAAGCCTTTGATTCTGACAGAAATCCAGTATTGGCAAAAGTGTCATCAGTATTGCTGGAAGAATGAAATAGAGTTGCTGACGTGCACATTGCTTCTAGGCTTTTATGCAGTTATTCAAACAAAGTAGTCTCATTGGATCTCATCGACATATGACGAAACAACGGAAGGCAGCACTTTCTATCCCTGACAGTAAACAGACGCTTCGTCCACAGGCCTGTCAGTGTTAGAGACAGAGCTCGTTAAGAGCTGACATCAAACGCTTATGGAGACTGATGATTTAAATATTGAATCGACTAACGGCAGCATGCAGACAGAGGAGAGCTGGTATGTGCTGACACTAAGACAGATGTATATTTTAGCAGCCGTTTCCCAGCTAAACTAATGGCTTTGGGGAGGCAGATGAAAGTCAGACCTGCAGATCTGCTGGAACGTCTCAGGGGTTTGCTATACTGTAAGTGGCTAACACCCCTGGCAATATCCCCCTCAGTGTTCCTCTGTCCCTGTATCCTGTCCCCCATATTTGCTGCTTCACTCTTAGCCGGATCAGAGGAGAGGTATCCCAAATGGAGGCCTCTCGCCAGGCCCTAGGCAGCGGGGACACTAACAAGCTCTAATGATCTCCATCTAGCCCTGTCTCTCTTCTCTTCCTCTACTCACTTAAAGCACAACCTGCAGCACAGACCTCTGAGCAGACAGACATCCTTACTGAACTCAATATACTGCCTGTACCATCTCTTGTCTATTTATGTTGAGTTTCGGATCTCGATGAACTAGCCTCTGCTCTGACTGAATGGGGCATTTGCCAAGAAGGTGCACTGATAAAGGTATATGTGTGAGGGTAAATTAATGTTTGCATTGATAAAAACTTTATGACCCCATTTTCTTTTTTGCACTTCTGGTTCTGGTTTGCAGACTTTTGTTGGCATGTCTGCTCTCTAAAGGAAGGCCAGATGTGAGGCACTGGAGGGACTGAAAGTAATTGCAAACATGTTTTTGTCTGCTTCTTATCTTGATGGATCCAAATATATCTAACACCAAAGATGAAGTGCTCCCACAGTACCATGGTAAAACAGCTAGGAGCCACAAGGGCAGGTTGTAACTGCATGAATCTTAAGATAACTGGCCATTAATCAATTCTGAGATATTAGGTCCACCCCGACCTATTTACTCCATTTAAGCTGCTTTTGGAAAGGACTGTTGAATCGCTGGGTGGATTTTATAAGCTGGGATATTTTCAAAGCAGCTATAATGTAGGGTTAAGTAGACATATAGTCATTTCCAGATATATATTTTCATTTTAGGACACCACTAAAGCAGCATTGCATAATCCATATTTCAAAAGAAATCCTTTTTCATATCATACTGCCTGCAATGCAGCCCTTCAGTGGAGCAATGGGCAATATAATTGCATGTCTTAAGCCCCACCTTCCTAAAAGCTCACTTTCTTATTGGCAAGCTAAGGGGCACCACCTCATCCTCATGTAGAGGTTATGAAAGCTAACATAAATTCTCATTCTTGACTGGAAATGACAAATCCATCCTTATATATTAGAGCCTGAATCCCATCTAGAATATGAGAATGGAAGGCATGAACTAATGTAGCTTGTTAAAGGTTATTCTAATATTGTTAAAAAATGAAAACTTTAAAAATTTGGCCATGTGTAATATGAACATCCAACTTAAAACATAGTGGAAAAAAAGAAAAGCATATATAAGTTTAACACCAAAATTCAACTTTGGATTTCAGTCCCACAGAGCTAAAACAAAAGGGTTCATACACTTATAGAAGGTAAAATGTGTTGGCAGCAAGGAATCAACAATGCATTGTTATTATGTCTCTTAAAAATTCATGAGCTGATAAAATTTGTGGAATGAGTTACAACTAGAAACAAATAAACATAAAACAAAACAGAACAAAACAAGACAATGACAGAAAACTTTGGATGGTGTGGTGGTACATAGGCTGCCCCTCCCTGAGCCTGGTTCTGCCAGAGGTTTCTTCCTGTTAAAAGGGAGTTTTTCCTTCCCACCGTTGCCAAGTGCTTGCTCATAGGAGATCATCGGATTGTTGGGGTTTTCCTTTTAACACTGTTTTATCTTTACCCTACAGTGTGAAGTGCCTCGAGGTGACTTTTGTTGTGAATTGGCGCTATATAAATAAAATTGAATTGAAAATTGAATTGAATTGAATATTTTCTTCTTATCTTGTACAGTATGAAGTAATTTCTGACCTGCACTTTTTTTCCACTGAAAACATTTGGTTAGCTGGTAAATAAGCTCATAATATTTCAAGCATACTGGGTGATTTTTTGTAGAGTATCCACAGGGCCCATATTTAGGTTTAGTGCTTTTAAAGTTAAAGAACATTTTGTGGATTGAACTCCTAGTGCATCTCTAAAGGTTCTATGTGTAATAACGTGAAGCAAGTGTTGCATGTACTAAAGTCATTAAATTTATTAAATGCCTTTTTATTACTAATGTGAAAAGGGGGTGATGTGTAAATTTAAAAATGTGAGATGTTCCTCAACTTTCTTGTTTGCCTATAGAAGAAGAAGAGAAGAAGTAGAGATACTTTATTTTATTTATCCCCTAATGGGGAAATTGCACAGCAATTTCTCCACACTTTTGATCACACACACACATTAACATGCAGTTATATTCATGCGAGCACTTGACTCAGCAGCCTTCTGATTCCCAACCGATCACCAACAGACTGAGCCACTTTAAGTGGTTGGCTCACTTCGTAACATTAGCTGATAAAATGGCAAACCTGCCAGTTTACCAAAGAGATCAGCCCAGGGTGTGTTGATAAATTAACACTGACGCTAGATATTACTCAGAAGAAAGACATTTTATCTAGCAAAGCCTGTCCTGTCATAAGGAAAAATGATGATCAATATCAGCAGGGCATTTGATTAATGTAATTTTCATTTGGTTTTATTTTGGGTTCAAAATTGACACAAAGAAGGCTTTATTGTGGCTAATTCAGGGGGTCCTTGGCTCAGTATGGGTCATATACACAAGCGAAAACAGTCTATGTGCAGTAAAGGAAAGTGTTTGCTGCTGTATTTGACAGAAATCGATCCATTTTAAATTATTTGTGGCCATAAACAAAAATGCCTATTATTCTTAAGCAAATCAAACCACAATTAACTATATTTGTTAAAAAATAAAAACTGAAACATTAAAATGCTTTCCTTTGGCTTTAGCTATAATCTCTGGAGGAGCCAAAAATTTCATACAGGAAAACCCTGAAGGTTAGCTAACATTATCTTGTTACACTATGTGGACAACACTATTAGGCCACACCTCTTAATTATTGAATGCAGGTGTTTCATTGAGTCCCATTGTCATGCAGTCTGCCTTCATATAATTTGTGAAATAATGGGCAATTTAAAGAGCTCACTGAATTCGAGTGTGACACTGTAATAGGATGTCAACTTTGCAACAAGTCAGTTTGCAAGATTTCTCCCATCCTAGATATTCCATAATCAACCTTAAGTGGTAATTTTTCAAAGGGAAATCTTTTAGGAACTGGCAGACCACATAAAACTACAAAATGGGGTCACCAAGTGCTGAGGGACATAGTGCATAAAAGTCACCAAGGCTTTGCTGACTCAATAACTTCAGAGTTTCAAACCTCCTGTGACTTTAACATGTGCACAAAATCTGTGCTCCAGGAGCTGCATGACATAGTTTTCTGTGGCCAAACAGCTGCATGCTAGTCTTATATTACCAAGCACAATGTCTGTAAAGTTTGGTGGAGGAATGCTAATACTATAGGGTAGTTTTTGGTAGAGTTACCCTGGGCCCCTTAGTTGCAGTGAAGGGAAAACTTAATGCTTTAGCTTACAGAGACCTTTTGGACAATTTCAACTTTGTTGAAACATTTTGGAGAAGATCTTTTCTATTCCAGCATGACTGTGCCCCAGTGCACAAAGCAAGGTCTATAAAGGCATGACTAGATGAGTTTGGTGTGGAAGAACTTGAACTCCCCACACAGAACCCTGACCTCAACCCCATCCAACACTGGGATGAATTATAACATAGATCGCAAGTCAAGCTCTTTTGTCCAACACCAGTGTCTGACATCACAAATGCTATTCAGGAAGAATGGGCAAAATTTCCCACAGACACACTCCACAATCTTGTAGAAAGTCTTCTGAGTGGGAACTTTCATAGCAACAAAGGGAGGACCAACTCCATATTAATGCCTATGGATTTAGAATGTCATAAAATCTCCTGTAGGTGTAGTAGGTAGTTGTTCCAATACGTTTGTCCATATTGTAAGCAATTTCCCTCCTGGGATTAATAAAGTATTCTGATTTTGATTCTGATAGTGTAGTTCACAGAAATTACAACAAATTGTACTTAAATTACACTGTAAAACATGTGGCAACACATTCCAAAATTACACCTAAATAAATATTTTCCCTGGTCTTAATCAGCATATTTTATGTGGGTTAAAACAGAACAATTTACCAATTAGAGGTGCTGTTTTAGCATATTTCCAGCTCTGTTCTATGCCAGAAACAGTCCCATACAAAACATTTGTGTTTGCTACATGTGGAGGCTTCAAGCCAGGCTGGATGGACTTGCTTAAAAATAGGCAGTGCATTGTTAAGATGCTGCTTGAAGTCCAGGACTAAAAATGAGTTTGGATTTTAGTCTCGGGGGTATTACTGCCTTCAGTCTGTTTGAGGCTAACTCTGTCTGACTAAACAAAGACAGGCACTTCAAAAAAAATCTTCTCTGCATGGCACAAAACAGTGAATAAGATTAAGATAATTACAATTCATTAGTTTCATAGTTTAAAAAAAATTAAATTTCATGATTTTGTGGTATGGCAGTGATGTCATTGTCTGTGTTTAAAGCTGAGAAAGAAATAGGCACATAAAGTATCAATAAACACTTTAAAATATATTAAACCTGAATAAACTAAAAAAACCAACACAGTTTACAATAAGCACTATTTTCAGTGAACTGTGTACTCCAAGTCAGATCCTCTTTTGTTGGGTAGTATACTCTCCTTTGGGAATAATGAGCATGAGGCGATCAGATAGCAAAGCTGGTTTTACCCTCTGAAGTCTATGCCAGAAACACACAATTTTGTTAGACTGGTCCACAGCTACTGGGAACAGAAAGTTCACAACTTTGGCTGTTGTGAGCCATTGTGTTTGCATCACTCTCTGACCCCTAAACCTTCAAGTGTATAATTGAGTGGTTACAGAATATTTTCATTAAGTCAGAAGTTGCTGTCCAGCTCTGGCAAGCAGCACATCTCTGCTGCAGCTCAGTGTACTTCAAAGTTCGCTTGAAACTTAGCCCTGTTTTTATTTCTGTCAGTCTTGAAGCCCATGTAATCAACAGGGAATTGACTTGAAGGTCTTAAAAGGTCCACTTTGAAATAGATCAGTACCCACTTACATGCCTGGATGTGAGAGGTGTGGACATAAATTTCGCATTGGACAGTGGATGAAATGAATATGAATTTCCAATATTTTGATCTAAGCATTGAGAGTGGATAAAAGGCACAGTCCAAAGCGCATCTGAAAAAGGAGCTTACATTTTCTATAATACTGAACCTAAGTCAGCCTTTGATCTTTTAATCCTGTGCTCATAAGGTTGTGAGATAAGCAGGCATGACTAACGTCTCCTTCTAATAGTCAAGAAAGAGCAGAACTCACAT
The DNA here is from genome assembly GCA_015106775.1 of Etroplus canarensis. Classification (NCBI taxonomy): domain Eukaryota; kingdom Metazoa; phylum Chordata; class Actinopteri; order Cichliformes; family Cichlidae; genus Etroplus; species Etroplus canarensis. The sequence goes on along the minus strand of VUQH01088365.1, from coordinate 982 downwards.
AATGAGCTCTTTTACCCCTTTTGAAGACAAATTGGACTGAAATTCCATGTTTAATGGATCTTCCTTTCAATAGAATTCTGTTTAAAGTCAAAATAGAGATGGTCAGTCACATTAACAGTGCTGTTAGACACTGAGGGTGCCTGGCCTTATTTTCCTTTCAGCCTTCCAGATGTCTCTCTGAGCTGTCTCTTTGTTGCCTTTGTGGTATCATCCTTGTTATTTCTTTGTTTAGCCAACACTGTCACTTAGACCGGCTTGAAGGGTTTCCAAAAATATGAGACTGGAACTCAAATCCTGTGCAATGCTGTCAGTGTTTCTTGTAATTTCATCCACAGGTCTGCTGATGCTAGCCAACCTATCTGTCCTTGGTCAACAATCCTCTACTTGTTTTGGGATGAACTCAAATCAAAATTGCAGCCAAGCATAAAAATAATAAGTCACAGTATTTTAAGGGAGAACCCAGCCACAGGGGCCCACAAGCAAGTGTGCTCCTAGTGCAGGTCCCAAGTCCAGCCAGGTCAGTGGGGAGGGTTGGGTCAGGAAAGGCATCCAGCTTAAAATCTTTGCCAAATCAAATATGCAGATTCATAATACAGCTTACATACATCGGTCATGGCCCTGGTTAACAACAACCACCCTCAGTGCTGCTAGCCAACAGGGTGCCAGTGGAAACTATGCTACTGTTGGCTGAAGACAAAGGAGGAGGAGAGGAGGAAAGCGTGTTAGGAGGCAGAGAGAGAGAGAGATGGAAGAGTAGGAGGGTGGAGGTGAGAATAGGGACTTTAAATGTAGGGACTATGACTGGTAAAGGGAGAGAGCTGGCTGATATGATGGAGAGAAGGAAGATAGTTATATCGGGTGTGCAAGAGACCAAGTGGAAGGGAAGCAAGGGGGGAAGGGGGTGTTGGAGGTGGATTCAAACTGTTCTACCATGGTGTAGATAGGAAGAGATGGAGTAGGGGTAATCTTGAAGGAAGAGCAT
>VUQH01088364.1:25985-40675 GCA_015106775.1 Etroplus canarensis | reverse complement strand
CAAATATCACTTAAATTATTTGATACATCATTTATACTGAAGGGTTTAAAAGTAAAAATTGCTGAATCCAATTGTTTTTATTGTGTGTCTTAGCTATAAAATCAGCCAATGAATGTTGAACTACTCTGCTACACAAGGCAGATAGAAACACCTGTGAAAACATTAGACATTTTAAAAAGGACTGCTTTTAACATTTTCACTTTTTATTTAAATACACACCCCTAACAAAAGACTAGGCCTTTCTTTTATTAATAACAGTAAAAAAACAACAACAGCCGACTCCAAACTTTGCAGAGAAAATGTACTGAGAAAAGGCAGGACTCAAGAAAATGTGCTTTGTTAATAAAACTAGATTACCCATTTACAGTAAAATAATGATAAATAATAAAAGAAAGTAATATATTGCAATGTGCAAAACAGCAGCATCCAGCACTTTTAGGTGTCAGGTATACGACAGCTTAGCTGTACACATTTTACATTCCGCCTTTGTGTTATCAAGATTGTTAAAATGCATCCAAATCCTACTTCTTTTCCTCATTTTTTTTTTTAAAATTCGCACAGCGTACTGTAGTCCTCACTCTTCTTTTCTGCACCCCTGCCCTGCTCTGCTTGGTGGTATGATCCTTGTCTACCCTCACGTGATCAGTTTCACAGCATACATGTGATATTTAGTTAGCGAATGTGTTTGACACTTGTAGCGTAGAGATTGTTATATCACTCTGCCTCGTGTTAATTTCAAAACCACAAGAAGAAGTTGTTGTTGGGAGCCGGCTCTCGTCCCCTATCGTTCACGTCAAAGCTCCGGCTCTTTGTACTGGTTCGTTCACAGCCGACACATCACTTCTATGCAACCAGTGAAGTTGCCCCCTGCTGGCCATTTAGTAAGACTGCAGGCAGTTGCTTTCAGGTTCTTCCATCAGACTTGAAAACTACACCCATCTTTATTAGAGGATGCAGTGGAAATGGACATTTTATGCAGATGAACACGATATTTATGCATGAATCCAACTTTAATTGATATGAGACTTAACTTTGTTCAGTCCTTTGGCTCTGTGGCTGATTTTGACTTCCCTCAGCCAAAACTAATCATGCGCCTCTGCTGGTTCAGAGTTCACATTTTTATATTATTGAGCATAATTTAACTTTTTTTTAGTTTGTGCTGTATATCCAATTTTATTTTGTAAATAGAATTGATACCCCCCCCTTTTCTCAACCCTACCCTTCCTGATGGCAAAGGAATTAAGAGGCTTCAGCAGGAATTATTTTTAAACGCCAAGCCCATTAATACCCAGATAACACAACACCTGCTCAGTCCATCCCGTGTTCCTTGAAGCTGACTCTCCATACTTATCAGCAAAAACAGCCCAAACAAATTTGCATCTCAATCCAAATGTTCCTTTGCATCTCTGACAAATAATGGGCGCTTTTATGCAAAAAATACATATAAAGCCAGATGCTTTGTTGGCTTTGTTCCTACATTTGTTTTACATTTAGATTACGTTTTAGCTCAAAGTGAACACAAGTAAACTTCCAGAGACACTCAGAGTGACCTTAAATGCACGGACAAGTCTGCATAAATCTCACCAAGTCCACCGTTGTGTGATTTCTTCCATTGCCTCTGATTCCCCGTTCAGGTCGCTCTGACCTGCACTCAGATCTTCTGGACGTCTGACGTCGGCATGGCTTTCGCCCATCTGGAGAAGGGCCACGACAACGCCATGAAGGAGTACTACAGAAAACAGGTGTCCCAGCTCAACACGCTCATCTCACTGCTGATTGGCCAGCTCACACCGGGCGATCGGCAGAAGGTTATGACCATCTGCACAATCGATGTCCACGCCAGAGACGTTGTGGCCAAGATGATCGCTCAGAAGGTGAGAGGGGCACGAGGGATAAATATGCTCAAGAGGTGGTGCTGAATGAATTCCCAGCTATCCCAGCGATAGCTGCTGTATTTTTTGAGAGGCTGTTGCCAGTGAGCAATGCACTAAAGATATTTCACGGCACGTCACCGTCATAACAAGAAGGTGGAAAAGCGTAGATCATTTTGGGCTTCATCTCAGGCTTTTGGCACTCTGTTTTTTTAAAGGTGGACAATTCTCAGGCCTTTGTGTGGCTCTCGCAGCTGAGACACCGATGGGATGAAAAGCAGAAGCATTGTTTTGCCAACATCTGCGATGCCCAGTTCCTCTACTCCTATGAATACCTGGGAAACACGCCACGGCTAGTCATCACGCCTCTAACGGACAGGTATGAAGGTGTCATTTTGGTTTTCTTCACACTGAGAGGCAACAAAGCAGGGTTATTGTTCATTAAGCGAGCAAAAGTGAAACAGCTTACTGTTAGATTCGGCGCATGTGGTATATCATGAAAAACTGTGAGTGGAAAACTGAAAGCTTGGGAAAGTCTCAAAATATGAGACAGTGACTTTCACTCTCGGTTAAGGTAAACAGAAGTTGTCACTCAGGTACGATGGAAACATGCTTGCTTAATTTAAAAAGGAGGACATACGCTCACAGCGACTTTGAACGTGGCGTGGTTGTTGGTGCCGGATGTGCTGATCTGAGTATTCCAGAACCTGCTCATCTCCTGGGATTTTCCTGCACAGCCATCTCTGGGGTTTACGGAGGATGGTTCGAAAAAGATCGAATATCCAGGGAGCGACAGCTCGAAAGGTGAAAAATGCCTCGCTGATGCCAGAGGTCAGAGGAGAATGGCCAGACTGCTTGGAGCTGATAGGAAGGCACCAGGAACTCAAGTAGCCAAGATGTCCAGGATGAGCATTGATGAATACACAACATGCCGGGGCCACGCCTGTTATTTCTTGAATTCAGGTGTTTTATTCAGTCCTGTTGCCACAGGTGAATAAAATCAAGCCCTCAGCCATGCAGTCTGCTTTCACAAAGATTTTTCAAAAAATAAGCCTTCCTAAAGAATTCCTGCTGTGGTACCATGATAGGATGCTACCGCTGCATCACACCAGTTTGCAACATTTCTTCCCTGCTATATATTTCATGATCAACTGTAAGTGGTATTATTGGTGGTATTGGTGGTAGACGGTGAAAGCTACAGAGGGCGGGATTGCCAAGTAGTGAGGCACATAGTGCTTAAAAGTTGCTAATGCTGTGCTAACTTGATAACTGCAGAGCTCTAAATCACCTCTGGCATTAACATCAGCGCAAAAACTGTGTGCCAGGGGCTTCATGGCATAGATTTCCATGGCTGAGCAGCTGCATGTAAGCCTTACTTCATCGCGCACAACGCTAAGCACCCTGCCACTAGACTCTGCAGCAGTGGAAACGTGTTCTGGCTGTCTGATGGACGGGTCTGTGTTTGGTGAATTCCAGGAGGACGTTACCTGCCTGACTGAATTGTGCCAACACTAAACTTAAGTTTGGTGGAGGAGGGATAATGCTATGGGGTTGTTCTTCTGGGGTTGGCATGGGCCCCTTAGTTCTAATGAAGGGAAACCTTAATGCTTGAGCTTACCAAGACATTTTGGACAATTCAGTGCTTCCAAACTAGAAACAGTTTGGGGAAAGTCCCCCAGAGAACAAAGCAAGCTCCATAAAGGCATAGTTGGATGAGTTTGGTGTGGAAGAACTTGGCCCACACGGAGCCCTGACCTCAACCCCATCGAGCACTTGTGGGATGGACTAAAGAGCAGATTACAAACCACGCCCTTTCATCCAACTTCAGTGTCTGACCTCACAAATACTCATCTGGATAAGTGGGCAAGAATTCTCAAAATTTTATAGAAAGCTTTCCCAGAAGAGTAGAAGATATCATAACTGAAGAGGGCGACCAACTCCTAGTTAGTGCCTATGGATTTAGAATGTGATGTCAACAAAACTGTGAATGTAATGTGTAACTGACCCAGTCCTTTTGTTCATCTCGTGTATTTTAGCGTATATGTTTTCCTTTTTAATATTAAATGAGAAAAGAATGGATGAGAAATAAAACAGGTTAACCCTCTGGAGTGTAGGGTATAATTGGCCATTTTGACTACTTTTGATTTTATCTTTATATTACACCTTAAAAACTGTTTATCTTGCCTTTGTTTGGTGCCATTTTTCAGCACAGCCTCACTGTCACAATCTGAGTTAAAAAACAGACTTTTTTTTTAACCTGGAAAATCATAAACATGTTTAACGAACCATTTTTATTACTTAGCGGCTTATGTCCCTCAGGGGATGAAGGGGACTAGGTAAGTAAGTTTATAACTTCAGATGCAGAAATGAGGGAGATGCTGAGGGAGACTCTGAGGGAGGGGGGCGGAGCCAGAGTCTGAGCCGGAGAGTGAGGAAGACAGCGTAGGATGCTGACCACGCCCCAGCAGTCCGTAGGTTCCAGTCAGGAGTCCAGTTAGAGACACTTTCCTCCCATAATCACTTTTGACAGTTGAAAGTTACAGTTGCAATTTGGGCCAAGATGGCGGCGCGACAGTAGCGCGCAGCCACTCCGGAACCAAAGTGGTGCTTGTACCCCTGTGATTGTCCCTGTTTTGACCCGGTATTCGGGTGGGTTTCGTGTTTGAAAGTCGGAGGTTCGAGGACGACCAGATACTGTCGTAGCGCCGTAGCTCCGTCCACAGACGGTGTTAACTGGCGATCCGGCGGCATTGTTTATCATGACCTGCCGGGCAGCATCCGGGAAACCAAAGTTTTTGGGTTCCGGGGGGAGTATTGTCGCAGGGCCGATGCTGCGGCTGGGCGGTTTCTGGGGGCTCCGATCTCGGCTTGCTGTGTGGACCGGGCCTTCAGTCCTCGGCGTCGCCTGATGCCGGTGGCTGGGGAAGAGGACATCGCGGGCGGGGTGTTGTGTGGCGGGCCCTGGCCAGCCATCATTACCCTTGTATGGGGCACCGGGTCCTGGGGGAACACTATTTCGTTTCACTGTATATTTATATGTGGTTGAAATGAAAATAAAGTAATCCAATCCAATCCAAGTGGAAACGGATCCGGCGACTCCGGAGGGTAGAGTCCTAGAAAAATGTTTGAGGATGCTGGAATAGAAACTTAGGAATCACATCCGGATTGTTCAGCTTAGCAGTGTCAGGGATTAGCTACCACACTGAGGGAAGATACTGCGCAGTGGTGTGACCGGGGCTTTTGGAGCAGCAGGTAAAACCGCCAAGTTAATGGTCATTTTACCAGATTTTTTTTAATGATCTGAGGTATTTTTAGGTATTTGAGGTTTTATCTGTTCTTTTGGCTTTTATGTTTTGGGCTTTTGGAAAGGTGTTAAAAAGAAGAAACTCTAAACTGGAGTGTGTGAAGGAATCCAGCGATTAACTGGCTTGCCGTGTTAAGGAGAGGGAGTTTAGCAAACAGTCTGTTGGTAAAAGGTCCATGAACTCATTTAATACTATAAAAAGCAAATGAAATACTACCTACCTAGCCAAAATCCGTTCTGTGTTGTTCTGCACAGGTTTATCAAATGGGCCTGTCTGCATGAAGCTTAAGTGCTTTTCAAAAATCCATTTGTGCTAATGAAAATTCGTCCTCTTTCCTCATCACGGAGGAGAAAGTGGAGGCTTCTCGTCCGATAATAACCATGCGACGCCTTCTAAGAATCTCCGGCTGAATCATTATGCATGCTCGGCGCAAGAAAAGCCTTTCAGAACAAGCCGGCGTGGGCACTCTGCCAGCAGCTGGTTTCTTCACCTGTACGTGTTTCTGCAGGATTCCTGATAAAACTTAAACTACACAGAGATGAATACCTGCCTGCCCGAGTCCTTTGGCAAACTGAAATGTGGGACTGTGTGGTTTTCTGAGCTGACCAGTGTTCCCTTTGAAGCCTGAGCAAAGAAGAAACAATGGGCTTTGATGGCCCCGATCAGCGGCCGTGGAGCAAGGCTTCACCATATGGTGCATGCCCTCGCTTCGGCGCGCACAGGTCGCCACTGGCTTTCATTGCAACAATGGACCGTGGACCGGGGGGGGTGAGGTGTCAAATCCTTTAATCCATGACTTGAGAAAATGGCTAAAAGTGTCTTTGCTGCATGATATTGTTACACAACTATCTTCACACTGGAGTCGGCAAGAGGAAAAAACACAGCCTGACATCCCTGAACATCACAGTGCCAAAGAATAAACCCCTTAAACATTGATTTTCGTGTCTACTAAAGGATTTGAAACGGTCGGTTCGTCTAGAGCGTGAAAAACCAAGACAAGTTTATGAAGACTGTACCTCACGCATGTGTGGCCATACAGAAGAATTTCCACCTGGAAAAAAAGCTTCGAGACATGACATAATAAAAGGATGAAAAGGCAATGTGGAAGACATGTGAATGTCAAACTAAGTCGATAAATAATTAAGAATAATCATACTGTTATATACTGCTCAGAGGTCTGGACAGCTCATAATGCTGCAGCAGATCTGGAACTCATTCACAAATATCCCAGGGCTGAGAGCAACTCTGAATTAGACGAGTTAGGAGAAGGTACTCAAATTAAGGGCTGTGTGCATCCTAACTTTGAGAAGTAGTGGAGAATATTACCTCTAAAAGTAGCTTCTGATGTCTGTGAGGAGTCTTTGATCTGCTTGTTTGACAAGATGATATTTTACTTTGCTTCATGTTTAAAATTTGTTAGAGTAAAAAATACCAAAACATTCAATGATGCATATTCGAATGCACCTCTGTATATTTGATATTTTGCAACCCCAATTCCAAAAAGGTTGGGACACCATGTAAAATATAACTATAAACACAATGCAATGATCTGGAATCGCATAAACCAATATTTTATTCACAGAAGAACATAGAAAATGTATTCAGTGTTGGAACGTGAGACATGTAACTACTTCATGAAAAAAACCAGCTCATCTTCAGAGTCACAATCAGAATCAGAATGCTTTATTAATACCAGGGGGGGGAAATTGTATAATCTTGAATTTGATGGCAGCAACACGTCTCACAAAAGTTGGGACAGGGCCATGTTTCCCACTGTGTAGCGTCCCCTCTTCTCTTAACAACAGTCTGTAAACATCTGGGAACTGAGGAGACCAGCTGCTGGACCTTTGGGAGAGGAATGTTGACCCACTCTTGTCTGATATAGGATTCCAGTTGCTCAGCAGTCCTGAGTCTTCTTTGTGGTATTTTGTGTTTTAGTTAGTGAAAGGTCTGGACTGCGGGTCGGTCAGTCCAGCACCTGGACTCTTCTACTATGAAGATTAGATTAGATTAGATTGGAATACTTTATTGTCATTTCAACTGCATATAAATACACAGTGAAACGAAATAGCGTTCCTCCAGGACCCGGTGCCCCATGCCAGGACCCGTCTCCGGCCCAGCACAACACCTCGCCCGCGATGTCCTCTTCCCCGGCCACTGGCATCAGGCGACGCCGAGGACTGAAGGCCCGGTCCACACAGGAAGTCGAGATTGGAGCCCCCAGAAACCGTTAATCCGCAGCATCAGCCCTGCGACGATACTCCCCCCAGAACCCAAAAACTTTGGTTTCCCGGATGCTGCCCGGCAGGTCACGAAAAACAACGCCGCCGGATTGCCAGTTAGCCTGTGGATGGAGCTATGGAGCTACGACGGCATCTGGTCGTCCTCGAACCTCCGACTTTTGAACACGAAACCCACCATCCTGGCGTCCACACACCCAAACACCCGAATACCGGGTCAAAACAGGGACAGTCACAGGGGTACAAGCATCACCTTGGTTTACAGAGTGGCTGCGCGCTACTGTCGCGCTGCCATCTTGGCCTATAAGCCATGCTGTTGTAATAGCTGCAGTGTGTGGTTTAGCATCGTCTTGCTGAAATGTGCAAGACCTTCTCTGAAAAAGACCGTAGTCTCAGACTTGGTGGTGCTAATCCTCATCCCAGCCACTTCACATTCAGCTGCAAACCACCCCAGGACAAGCTGGAGGTCACCACCTGATGAAGGCTGCAAAATCACATCATCCACAAAAAGCAGAGAGGCGATTCTAAGCCCACCAAAACGGAAAACCCTCCTTCATTTGGATGCACGACATTCAATGATGCACGGTGATAAGGATCCCAAAGCGTGTCAAAAAATATGCCCTCACACCATTATACCAGCCCCACCAGCCTGGACCATTGATAAACTCAGGATCAATCCAGGCTTTCACGATGGTTATGCAAAATTATGACCCCACCATGCAAGTGTTACAGCAGAAATCAAGACCTATCAGGCCAGACATTTGTCTTCTGTAGTCCAATTTTTTGGTGTGCCTGTGAAAATGAAAATCTTTGCACGAGTGGCATCTGGTGTTTTCTGCTGTAACCCAACTGCTGCTGCATATTGTGCATTCAGACATGCTCTTCTGCATACCCTGGTTCTAAAAACTGATTATTTGAGTTACTGTTGCCTTCCTATTGGCTCTAAGAAGCCTGGTATCCTCTGACAAGGTATTTTCACCCAGAGAACTTCCGCTCTCTGGCTATTGTCGTGTTTTCTGACAGTCTGTAACCCTAAAGACGGCTGTGTGGGAAAATTCCCAGTAGAAAAGCAGATTCTGAAATACTCAGATCAACCCAACAAAAACAACCGCATCTTGTTCAAAGTAACTTAAGTCACCTTTCTTCCCTGTTCTGATGCTCGGTTTGAACTTCAGCAGGTCGTCTTGACCATGTCTACATGCCTAGCTGCATTGAGTTGCTGCCATGTGATTGGCAGATTAGATACGTGAACGAGCAGTTGATTAGCGTTAGTAACTTCAGACAGTTAGCTCTCTTTTTTATAATTTCACGTCTTTGTTTGGTGGTGATGAAGGTCACATTTCGTGCTGTTTCGCATTCACTAGAATTCCTGTCTTTCCACATGAGGAACAATGAATTCTCTGCATCATTATTTCCTCTCCCTCTCATTCTTGACTCAGGAAACCCACTACACCACCTTGTGGTAGGAAGTGGTACCACAGTAAAATACAGCCTGGCCCTATTTTAACTTCAGTTGACATTTCTTCAGCGCAACGCACAGATGTTTTGGGCAAAAGATTGTGCTTGTCTTTTCATATTCTCTCGATGGCTTTATTCAGACTAACAGTTTACGAACACAGAAAATTACAAGTGCTTTCAACAAATGAAGCCGTGATATTACTCCTCATTTTTCCTACCATAACAAGTCAAAAGTGTTTTCCGTGAATCGGTTCCACAGCACAGCTCAGCACAAAAACAGCGAGACAGAATTCAGCTTTTGTTTACCACAAGCTGGCTGTTTTCAGTATGTGGCGTCCACCTTCTGCAGCAGGATAATTAGGCTAAAGGAGCACACGCTAATCTATAACAGCGGTTATGTTATCGACACAGTGTTTGCATTTACTCAATACTTACTGCAGGATCTCCAGAGCTGCACCATTATGCAAAATGTCAGCTCACACACACACAGACTGAGAGAGAGGGATGGAGGGAGAATGAGGGGAGGCAGACAGACTGATATTTAGCTGTTTCTCTTAAAGACTAAAATAAAATAAGTCACCTTGTCACAACCCGGTTTAGTTTCACTCTCTCGCCTATCTTGGTTTAGTTATTCGGTGCAGGACATCCTTATCCGGCCTTCGTGATGACTGAGTGTGGGATTTTTTTGGCCGTATTTCAGTGGAGAGCCATAAAGCCTGTTGGCTCGGGTAGCCGGATGATACACTGTATACAGATGGGATCATTTGTCTTCACCGAGCTTCTGTCTCTCGTTATGCTTTCCAATATTTCCCCCTTCCATACATCATCTATTAACCAGCATCTCATTAAAACAGCCACTGCGTTGATATTCAAGGCAAGCCCTTGTGTTTACTGCTGTGATCAATGAAGTCCTGATTGTCTCCATCAGTTCACGTTCACCATGCCGCTGCTTTTTATTGACACTCGCCGGACAGACTGTTTGCTAGTCCGGACAGGTTGTGCAGCAGAAGCAATCACTGGTGTCGCTAATCAGCCTGTGTCACAATCAAAGCACAAGAGCGGATTATATTATCATGTAATGAAATTGTACAATGTACAATGACGGCTGAGACAACACCAAGACGCCGTCAGCGCTGGTTAGAGGACTGTGTCAATGCAGGGTTGTTGGGGTTTTTTTGTCACGTTAACAGCTGTGTGCAGTGCTTGTAACGCTGCTGCTGAAATGTACGCTTTTTTCCCTGCCGTGCATTTATTATAAGACAGTGTGGATAATTTAAAGGGAGGTTATTAATGCTGCAGTGACAGGGGAGGAGACTCCTCTACATTCTGCATGCTGGTTCAGCGGTGTGAGGCACAGGAGCATTGTTCTTAACTGAATAGGTGTAATGTTATGCTGATCATCGACGCCTGATGCTCCCTCTGTCGAACGCCACTTTACATTCTGATTTGGCACCGAGGACTTCGGCGTCTCATTAAGCCACCTGTTAAACCATGCGCGCCGCTTCATTTGTAGCGATTGCAAAATTGGTCGGTGTCACGTCTCGTAGAGGACGTCTTTATTTAAATTCACACAGCGATGTGTCGCACTTCACGTGCACTTTTTAAAAAACGAGCTGCTCTGAACTGTTGTGAGTCGAAGAACTGACGAGCTGATGCCGCGGCGACTCGTCCAGCAACAGCTCACAAGAATCGCTACTCCTCCTGCAACATTGCGCAGAATTGAGTCAAACTTGCACACAATGATCCCCAAGCGGATTTTCACCCACATTGTTCTCGAGGTCGAGGGCAAGGCCGCTTCTGTTGTTTTATGGGCATTTTTCTATTTTCACAAGAATCGCTACTTTTTGCTCGGGTATTAGTCACATTTTTGTAAAACATGCACACAGTGATCACCTAATGGGTCTTCACTGTGCTCAAGGTCGACGTCACAGTTGCCATTTTTTTATGGGCTCTTTTCTCTCTTTTCTATTTACGCGAGAATCGCTACTCCAAAAGGTATTGGTCTTGATTGTTACATTCATTGTAGCATGGTGGCTTGGTGGTTAGCACTGTTGCCTCCTAGTGGGGGTTTGAACCCAGGACCCCTCTATGTGGAGTTTATGTGTTCTCTCCGTGCTTTTGCAGGTTTTCTCCTGCCACTGAAAAACATGCAAGGGTAATGCTGTCTGTCAGAATTCACTTCCTGGTTAAGTAAAGGTTAATAATAACAAAATGAGAAGAGTGTTTGTGTGTGTTTCTCTACTACCTATAGATAAATGTCATTATTAGGCTTTTGTGATTCATTTTTGCAACTCTCAGTTATTACCAGCTACTAATCTAAATAAGGTACTTTGTCAACAGAATCACAGACAGGCTATTTCTAAAAGCCAGAATGAGCCGACACAGCTGTGTATTTCACCACTTACACAATATAGTGTGTCACAAACAAGCAACAACGTCTGTTAGGAAAAAGAAATGACACATTGAGGATGTTCCAAAAATTGTAATTTCTCTAATGGCCACTTGAGGCAGTCTCCAAAAGTGAGTAAATCCCCATAGGCTCCAATGCTAAAATAACCAAAATAACGACATTAAAAACCTGTTAACAGCTTGGTTAAAAAAAAGTGGCTTTACTTTGTATAGATAGTTTTACCCTGACAACTGTGCAGTATGTGAATTTTTTTTCCCATCTCATGCGTTTTGATGCTAGGAAAGCTTAAAGTTAGGGGCGCGGCTTTATTGATTGGCAGGTGTGTTGACAGGGAGCTTTAGCAAATAGTTGTTTCTTACAGTTTGAGATGCGGGAGCCTTTTGAAGCACTTCTTAGCTTATCCAGCCCAAAGGACTGATGGGCTCATGCCATAGTGAGGCGTGTGTCATATGTCTGTCAATCCACTATTGACAAGAGTCACTACTCCTCCCGCGCTATTACTTAGAATTTAATCAAACTTGCACATAATGACCACCTAACGGGTCTTCGTCCAAATCGTATTTAAGGTCAGAATCGGATCAGTTGTTTTACAAGCAGTTTTCCATTTTCAAAAGAATTGCTACTCCTAAGAATGTTAGTCTAGATTGTAATGTTTGTAAAAAAAAAAACGTGTTTGTGTTTCCCCTTCCGCTATCTATGCATAATGCCGTCAATAGGTTTATTTATGGCATAATAATACCTTAAGCTAGGCTAGGGCTGGTCAGGAACTGGGGCCGTTGTCCTGCATGTGATTGCGGGTCTCCTTGACTTCTCAATGGGTTTCAATTCTCATTATTTTGTGCAATACAGCCAACTAATGACAAGAAAACAAATCACATTCATTCTATACTTTACACATTGCAATAACCTGTGAATTGTAACGGATCAATAGCCAGATATGTTACTACATCACTGACTTATTGGTTATAAAAATTAACTGCCTGTCACCGAAGCTCTTGTTTGAAGTTCATGAGATGCAACAGATCTACATTGAGCAAAATGAAGTGTAAGGTTCGGAAAACCTAATTGTTAGCTACTACCTCATTAACTTTCTGGTTGATGAAATTATGTGACAAATAGCTTACCGTGAGATACAGCCCGTTCAAGAAGTTCATGCTCCAGTTTTGGTTTGTCAGAGTGAGGTATTTTATTAGTCTGTAATTTAGCGCCTATTAGCAGATAGAATTGCACTTCTACAGTTTATGAATGAATCTGGCTAACCACACTTGTTAGCCTTAGCTGATAAGTGGGTACACCAACCTGATGTCCAAATATGGTATCTTCTGGCTCTAGAAACCCAACATGGTGGCGACCGAAGGCTGTAAAATGTGGAATCCAGCAACCAGTTGTCATGATTTGAAGCAAACGAGTGAAAGTCTTTAATGCAAAACAGTATCAACAATGAGAAAAAAACAAGCGAGGAGCAGGGCTGCAGGGATGCCTTACCAGCGGTGGAGAGCGGGCAGGCAGGTGACTGAGAATACGGGGCTTCTTTCCATTTGCGGGGGGAGTTGGAGATACGAGAACTGATCCTCCCCAGAAAAGATAAAACATCCGGCGTGTCAGGATTGGCCCGCAATAGTGAGGAGGTTATAGTGAGTCGATGCACAAGTAAAACAAAGAAACATTAGGCCTGAGAGCTGCCGACGTTACCTCAGAATGTACTGAACAAACCGGAGATGAGTGACAGGCAGACTAGGACCAAAGAAGGCAGGAACAGATGACAGATTGGTTGCAGGTGTGCTGGCTGACCGAGGAGCGAAACCAGACAGCGCCATGCCCGCTCGTAGGGATTCCCTGGTGACGTCACGCTCCTCCAGAACTCCCCAGGAAATCACTCTGCTAAAACCAAAACAAAACAAGAAAACAAGGTTGTCCTAACACCAATGGGTGATGTCATAGTGGCTGTGTCCATCTTTTATATACAGTCTATGGTCAGAAAACAGGATAACTGAAAACAAAACTTTGCAGGTATCTTCCAAGGGGCTTACCATTTGGCAGTAAATTCCTATCCTAAAGACTGCATCGACTCGGTGTGTTGTTTCTTTATGACACTCATTCACTCGTTCTGTGGCAAACAGCTCCTAACATTGCCAGCATATTTGTTCAGTGTACTGGTCCACTGAAAGGCACGTTGAGGCGCAGCACACAGACTTACCCATGGTAAAAATCTTGGGCTCCTGATGGAATTTTTCCTAGTTTCGGCAAGAACTGGCAAACGTCAGCGTCCATTTTCTCTGCATTCGTTAGCAGCACGAGGACCCCGGGTTCAGACTTGCACCAAAGCGAGGCCCAAAGCCAGTTGGCGTGTTTGCACGGACGAGGTTTGCACCAGGAGCTCTCGTGTCTGGTTGAATTCTCCTGCCTTTGTGCTCTTTGACCAAAGCACTGCACCAGATTGATGTGCGGCGTTTCGATGTGTAACCGGGAATATCTCTGCTATGTTTAGATGCTACATCACACTGACTCAGTCCCTCCATCTGACGATGAGTGGAGCTCCAGCTGGGCCTGCAGGCACGGGGAAGACTGAGACGACCAAAGACTTGGGACGGGCCCTCGGCATCATGGTGTACGTGTTTAACTGCTCCGAGCAGATGGACTACAAGGTAAGCAGGCGTGCGCGCCCACAGGCCGCTGTGTTTGAGCGCGTGCGCGGAGCCAATGTGCGTTCGCAGCACGCGCATTTCGTTTCATCTTTGCCTTTGTCAGCGATTCGGCATGCATTTGTCATTAAAGTTGTCAACCCACCTTTACGCCCTTCTCTTTTCATCTCTGTTCTTTTCATCTTCTGTTTGCTTTCCCCTTGAAAGAGGAGCTGATTAAGTAAACCCCCATTGTTATTTCTTTACCAAACCTTCTCAAAAAAAAAATCTGTCTGCATCCAGCCTCCACCTGCCTGTATATTCTCACTCCCATCTTCTGCATATAGAGCGGTCAAGGGAGATGTAAACATAATGTTGTGATCCAGCCCTGCTCCTGCTTCCACCAGACAGGGGCATCATTACAGTATAGATGCATACAGGACCCCTGGCTATACACTCCACAGCTCGGCGCGTACGGAGAGAAGTGCTAATATACTCCAGGAGGAACACATGCACTAGAAGCTGTCTTCAGAGCCCCGCGCTGTTACTCATATTGAGTTATGCACACACACGAGTTAAATCAATCCTCTAGTCAGCTCCGGTTTGCGTCAGAGGAAGGCTTCTTTGGCCCTATAATTGGAGAGAAAAGTCAGCCTCCTGCTTCATCCCGGTCCAGCGGCTCTCTGGAGGGCTGTTCACCTGCTCTCGAGCTGATGTTAGGGGCGGCTCAAATGTGGGTGGGCGATAATGTAGGCCTCTCTTTTTTTTTTTTTTTTGCCATCATC
>VUQH01088364.1:11990-24546 GCA_015106775.1 Etroplus canarensis | reverse complement strand
AATGTCATTGTTAGGTTTTTTTATGATATAATAATAGCTTAAACTAGTTTAAGGCCTGCCTTGAAATAGGGCTGTTTTTCAGATGTGGCTTTTTGTGAGCCTCCTTGACTTTCTCAGTGAATGCACATTAGTGAATTAGTGTAGCACTTTCTTTCAGCACATCACACATTACAATAACCTGTGAACTGGGATAGATCGTAAGCTGCGTAAGATACTACACCACCAGCGTTCTGGTTCTTATGTCACTTTCAGTCTTCAGGTCATTCTGACCTTGCTGTTAACACTGGTGTATTTGTATCCCTGATGCCGCATGGTCCTGAAACTTTGTGTGTTGATTTTGTGGTACCTTGCAAAAGTTGTTTCTGACATCAGTCAGGAAAAAAGAAACGCCTCTGAAGAAACCAGTTGTGCAGCTAAAACCAGCGCACCATTTACTGTAGCAGCTACAGAGACCAGAACTGAGCTGAAGGGTGATTGAACATTGCACTTCAGCAGATGGACAGAATTAAAGTTACTCTACTCAGACAATAAGCAATTAATAACACAGAGAGCCGCAGGGCTTTGTTAATCATTCTTGGTAAAGGATGACCCTGTAATGTGCAATTTAAAGCACGCACTAACAGTAATTCATAAATCATGTTTTAGGAACTGGACCAAAAACTGTATGTGGGTTTGTACACCCTGATAATTTAATAGCATTTGTTATCCCCAGGATTTTGGCCAGAGAGGATAACAAGCCCTGTGATCCACCAGGCCTAGCATTCAAGGATTTTCTTTTTTTAGAAAAAGGTCCAAGTTGAGTTAATTAATGTTTGTTATTATACTGCTGTTCCTGTTATCCATTTTTGCACGTTTGAAAACTATAGAGACATTAAAAAAGGGACTAAAGAGCCAGACAAATATTAAGTCCTATTACTGCTTTGCCTGTTTTACTGTTGTTCCACTTATGCAATGTGGACAAACTTATTGGGCCACCTATACATTACAGCTAAAGGAGATTATATGACATCCCATTGTAAATCCATAGCCACTAATATAGCATTGGTCCCCCCTCTGCAGTCAGAACAGCTTCTGCTCTTCTGGGAAGGCTTTCTACAAGATGTTGGAGTGTGTCTGTGGGAATTTTTTGCTCATTCATCCAGAGGAGTATTTGTGAGGTCAGACACTGATGCTATATAAGAGGGCGTGACTCATCCCAAAAGTGTTGCTGGGGGTTGAGGTCAGGGCTTTTGTGCAGGCACTCAAGTTCTTCCACACCAAACACCAATCCATGCTTTTATGGACCTTGCTTTGTGAACTGGGGCACATTCATGCTGGAAGAGAAAAGGGCATGAAATTGTCCAAAATGCCTTGGTAAGCTCAAGCATTAAGGTTTCCCTACACTGGAACTCAGGGGCCCAGGCCAACCCTAGAAAAATAAGCCCATAGCATTATCCCTCCTCCACCAAACTGTACAGTTTTAGGCAATGCAGTTAGGTGGGTAACGTTCTCCTGGAATTCACCAAACCCAGGCTTGTCCATCAGACTGTCAAAGTGTGAGTTGTTACACCACAGAACATGTTTCAGACGCTTCGGAATCCAGTGATGGTGTTTTACATGTGTGTTTTAGCTGCAAGCAGATGCTCGGCCATGGAAACCCATGCCATGAAGCTCTCAGCACACAGTTTTATGATGATGTTAATGCCAGAGAAGTTTTGGAACTCTGAAGTCACTGACTCAGCAGAGTGTTAGTGACTTTTATGCACTATTCAGCTCAGCACTTGGGAACCCCACTCTGTAACTTTACCTGGTCTGTCACTTAATAGCTGAGTTGACGTGGTTCCTAAATGCCTCCACTTTGCAATAATATCACTTACAGCTGATGGTGGAATGTCTAGGAGGGAAGAAATTTCACCAGCTGACTGGTTGCAACAGTGGCATCCTATTGCAGTACCACGCTGGAATCCAGCGAGCTCTTTAGAACGACCCATTCTTGTGCTAATGTTTGTAAAGGCAGACGCTATGGCTAGCTGCTTGATTTTATACACCTGTGGCAATGGGACTGAATAAAACACCTGAATTAAATGGTTAAGAGGTGTGGCCCAAAACATTTGTCCATATAAGGTGCGTGTATTCATTAACCTAAGCTAAAGCTTTCATCACTATATGGCAGTGAAGTCTCCTTTGATTTGATGCTCCTCTACTCATTAGTTCAAGCTAGAAGTGGGAAGCCTAAACTCCCTGGTGTTTCTGTCTGTGCTCGTCTTTGCAGAGGTGCATGTCTAAGGTATCACTGCACAATTAGTGATGAGTGTACAAGTTTCCTGAAGGAAGGGGGTAAATATGCTGTGCAGTCCCACATAAAGAGGCACATCTGGTCACCCTATTGTAAAGTGATGAACTAGTGGCCAACCCTAGTTTTCAGTTGGTTACCCCGATCTCAGGTGGCCTAAAATCTGAGTTACAGGATCTGAAGAGGCTTGAGGTGTTCCAGTGACACCATCCGCAAATGGTGTCAACAACAACCAACCATCGAAACCCAAATCCAACAGCGACGATTGCGCTGGTTCGACCATGTCTGCTGAACGAACTCAGACCAGCTACCATATCAGCTCCTTTGGCGACAACGGCCAACTTGCTGGAAAATTCAATGTACTTCGCCAATGATGACATGGACAAAACACATCGAGGAGGATTTGACCTCACAGAGGCAAAGATTGCAGCTGGAAACCGAAGTGCGTGGACGAGCAACATCAAGGCAACCAGCGGCACTCATGGCAGCGTATTGGCTGAGACGACGTCGCCCTCCTCCGAACATCAGCTAGGGACCGAAGAAAGAACGAAGAAGGAAATGTGATTTAAATCCAGCTCAAGTCTTTGCCTCACTGTAGGGTAAATTATTTCCCTGGCAGAACCTGAGCTAGTGCTCTTTTTTTTTTTACCTCATGGAGCTCTGTGGATGACCTGAACACATCATTCTGACAGTGTCTTTACATTTATTCTCCTTTTCTCTCTGCACTTCATGCATAATGACACATAGAGTTAAAAAAAAAGAAAGATTTTCTCTACACTGAGCCCTGTATACTCTGTGTGACCTACAGTAGCTAGCCCTTTGAGAGCTGCACTCTTTTGAGAAATCAGCCATATTCTGTGTGTTTCAGCTGATGCTAGCTTTTCTGCTATCTTGCATTCTGTTATCCTGGATCAAACGGATCCTCTCTCTGCGGTTTCAGAGGTCCCTGCGGTGTACTCAAATACTCAAATCCTGCCTACCGTCGCCCCGCCGCTATCCTGACGCATGTGCGCTACTGTCAAAGCTAAATGTATACAGCTGATAAGGATGCCGATTATGATCATGATGATAATGGAGATAGCGCTCCTCAAAGGATCATTATTCACTCCTCTGCCCTTCTCTCCATCTCTCTGCAGCACAAATGAAAGTCAAGCAGGCTTCCTCCATAAGCTGTAGAAGTCTACAGTACTTAGAGAATTTTAAAGTGCCAGGAGAACGAATTGGTGTTGTGTGGCGCGCTGAATTATAAATCACGGCGGCTCACATGTGGAGAAGTAGACCTTGAGAACAGAGGAGCGTCAAACTCCTGCTGTGACAGCTGGCAGCCCGCTATGGCGCTCAGCCTCCCTCAGCGGAGTCAACTCTCGCCGCACCGCACACACCTAATCCATCCTCTTAAAGTGGGAGCAGCTAGCATCGCGCGGCTAACGCAGGTGACGGGACTGTTCCACATTCAGTAAAGCAGAGGCGAACAGCAGGCCGGCGGGCACAACAACAGGGAGATAGATGGCACAGGTTGTGCCGGCTTTACAACAAATACAGGAAGTGAATACTGGACACCCCTGCCCCCCCCCCCGAACTTCTTTTAAATGTGTTTTTGGTGTTTTCCTTCCCTTCCAGTCCCTGTAGGATAGCGGTGGCGAGCCGCTGCCATTTCATATAAAACACAAGCCCCACTGATGTTCTCCTGAAAACTTTTATTTCCTTTTTTTTTTTTTTGCGTGTGTGTGTGTTACAGCTGCCCTGTTTGTTTTTGCACCCCCCCCACCACCACCACCACCACCTTTTCCTCTCCCTGTTGTGTTAGTATGACTGGGTGATCTGTAGCCGAGTACTCATCCATGAAGAGATGTTCCTCTTCTTTCCAGCTGTCGACTTGCTACGCTCTTTTACCGCTCGCATGTTAAATTCATAAAGCTCCTTACAGGCTGGGATTCAGAGTTTTAGGCCAAGAGACACACACACACACACACACACGTTCATTTCTGATATCTCATTCAGTCATAATGTAGACAAGCAGAGCCTTGGTAGTTCACCCATCCAGTAAACCCTGGCTGATATCACGCTTATATTATTGATGAAATTGTGTCCCTTTGCAAAAAAATAAAAAGTTGCGTGCTGCACAGCAGTTTGACAGGCTGTTACAAATTGACTCTGGTATGTGCTTCCTGATATTAATAATATGCTAATGAGAGCTGCGCTAGTTGGGAGAATCTTCTGGGAGTGTTAATGGACTGTTTTTCTAATAACCGAGGCCTGGCGTGGCTTAGTGTGGTACTAATGGCAACCATAGGCATAGGAATAGAGTGATGCATTACTGCAGCCTCTGCACTGGACAGCGGGAGCATGTACGCCACATGGACAAAAGTATTGAGCCACAGGTTCTCAGTGGGCCAGTGCTTATATATATATAGCTTTTTACAGCAAACCTCATTCACACAGTGCTTTACTCTACGCCTTTTAAGCGCAATGGATGCATCGGGAGCACAAGGTAGTTCAGTGTCTTGCCCAAGGGCACTTCGGCATGTAGAGTAGAGCAGCTGGAGATCAAGCCACCCACCTTCTGGTTGGAGGATAACCCACTCTACCTCCTGACCCACGGCTTCCAATATGAAGATAAAAATATGTAAATCCTATAAACAAGAAAGTGCAGTATGTTGCATGGATAAGTACTGCAAAGTTAAACAGTACTATATACAATATATACACAATGCGGCAATTGGAAGTAATCCAGGTGTCATAGAGAGAAAAGTCTGACGTCCACATGTGGGAATGATTTCCTGCTGCTGTGTTACAACAAATCAAATTCCTCTTAGATCATGTCAGTGGGATTATTCAGCCACAAAGTGGCAGACCACAAAAAGTTACAGAGGGGGTCACTAACTACTGATGCACAAAGTGCTTAAAAGTGGCCAACGCTCTGCTGACTCAATAACTACAGCGATTCAGACCTCTGGCATTAACACTAGCACAGAACATGTATGCCAGGAGCTTCATGGCATGGATTTTCATGGTCAAGCAACTGCATGCAAGCCTTGTCATGCGGAGTCTGGGTTTAGCAAATGCAAACGACTCCAAGAGAACACTAGCTGCCTGACTGCATTGTGCAAATTGTTATTTGGTGCAGGAAGGATAATGCTATGCGATTGGTTTCAGGGGTCGGCCTGACCGCCTTAGTTCCAGTGAAGGGAAATCTTAATACTTCATCTTACCAAGACATTATGGACAAGTCTATACTTTCAACTGTGTGGGAAGGCCTTGTTTTACAGTATTCCTCAGCGCCTGACTGCACAAAGCAAGCTCCATAAATGGCACGATTGGATAAGTTTGCTGTAGAAGAACTTGACTGGCCTACACAGAGATCTGACCTCAACCCCATCCAGCACCTTTGGGATGATCTAGAATGGAGATTGTGCACCAGGCCCTCTTGTTGGACATGAAGTGTGTGACTTCACAAATGCTCTTCTGGATGAATGGGCAAAAATTCCCACAGACACACTCCAACATCTTGTAGAAAACCTTCCCAGAAGAGTGGAAGCTGTTCTAGCTGCAAAGGAGGGAGATGTCATAAAGCTTCTGTAGGTGTAATGTATAGGTGTCCATAGAGTGTGTCTCTAATTGTAAATGTTCAGTTAGGAAAGTTTAGGAAACAAGCAGTTTAAAACGGTCATTGTGGATTATTTTATTAATGTTTATGCACACACTTAGAAATGAACGTGACACAGTCGTCTTTCGACTTTGTGAGGAAAGTGGAGCACAGGGAGCCCCACCTCTGCACCACAGTGCAGAATGGACCTTATCAAAATGTATTAAACGCTTTTCACTTCACTTAATGAACAGTAAGAGCATAAAATCTTCTAGCTAAATTTAATATTTCGCCTCTTTTTTTTTGTATTTAGCCAAACACACACTATGTCCTGATATTGATCCTATCTGCTGAGCTACAGCCGCCCCAATGATCCTGCAGATGGATCACTGGAGAGGCTGTGGCTCAGGAGGTAGAGTGGGTCAGCTTCCAACAGGATGGTTGGCGGTTTGATCCCTGGCTTCCCCACTCTAAATGCTGAAGTGTCCTTGGGCAGGACACCGAACCCCCAGTTGCTCTCGATCGAGTGTGAATGAACACATGATAGTTAATGTCTTGATGCATGCTCAATCATCCAGGTAGGTAAAACTTCCAAACATGATAGTTAAATGCGCTGTGTGAATGGGTGAATGAGGCTTGTGGGGACATTTGTGCGAGAGGACTTTTACTGTACCCCTGTTTCTGCCAATCAATTCCATTCTGTGTTCTGTTTGCATGAAGGTCAAAAGCATCCAAGATGCCATCCGCGATAGGAAGCAGAGGTTCAACTTCATGGGAGAGGAGGTGAATCTCTGTCCCTCTGTTGGCATCTTCATCACAATGAACCCAGGCTATGCCGGCAGGACTGAGCTTCCCGAGAACCTCAAGGCGCTGTTCAGGTACTTCAAAAGACGCTCATAGTGTTCGGCTTTAAACATTGCGCCTGATTCTTTGTCACTGTCATATTTCACATGGGCTTCTTAATCCGTCTGTTAATGTTTAATCCAGCAATTAGTCATGCACCAAGAAGACGAGTCACACTGAAGTTCTGGATAGGCTCCAGACCCCCCGAGACTCTTAACACGATAAGCAGGTTGAAAAATGGGTGGATGAATATGAAATTTTTACTCAGCCGGAAAACGAAGACATTCATGTTTTTACCCCCGAGTTAAAACATCCAGTTCAGGTTTGAATCCAAAGTGGTTCAAATATCCCAGCGAGTCTGTTAACTCCAAACTGGTATACAGGGACTGTATGAAGTAGATCCACTGAAAACTGACAACTTTCTGTTCGGAGGATTATCAAGTAAAACAGGATCATTGTTTTTAAAGAACACATGCTGCTTTTGTAAATTCAACTGACAGGTTGTGTGTAATGGATGTGCAACCACTTATATTGTGGTAAGACATTAGTACATGGAAAATGCAAGTTGGCCTGTAAAATGCAATTTTACAGTCCAACTCCAACTTCTAATATAGATTCTATACAGTAGAATTACTATTAAAGATATGGCTTAACCCTAGGACAGTAACATTAGTTAGTGTTGGGGACATGTTAGTGCTCTGGGGTTATATAAGCCCATAAGTGCACAGACAAGAGAAGTACATAATATCAAGCTCTTCCTCTTATTAGTGGGGTTGTTGCAAATCCTACTACTGTTATGCTTGGCTGGAAACTTAGATTTATATTAGCACTGTCACAATTAAGAAGAAGAAGATGTACTTTATTAATCCTCTAATAGGGAAATTATCAGATCTCAACACACTCTGTTTTGTAGGCATATACACACACGCTTTACACACAAATAAGTGATACAGATGCACACACACACATACAGCAGTGAGCGTGAACAAGGCAATCCGTTACAGGCACCAAGGAGCACAGTGGAGGTTCTGTGCCTTGCTCACGGGCGAGTCGGCAGTGCCTAATGCGTTAATCCAGATGAATTCATTTGCGCGATTAATTTGATTAAAAATTTTAACACAATTAACGCATGCACAGCGCACAATGGCTCAGAATCACGCAATTCCACCCACTGGCACGGTTTGGTGCTCCAACACTATCTGGCAGAATCAAGATGGTTCATATTGGTCCCCTCGACGGGAAGTTTGCACACAAACAATAAAACAAGATGGAATAATCAGCGGGCATGAAGCACGCTCTGCAGGAAGAAGCTTCACTTTCACCGAAGCAGCGTAAAGCACCACAAAAGCGTGAAGCGCACATTGGTCGGGGAGTCTCAGTCGCAGGTAAACTTATACGTAAGAAGCGGTGAGCTCTGCTCCGATAATGTAAACAAGTTAGCGTGTCTCAGCAGCTGGCTGAAAGGGCCACAATAATATGGATGTTTGTTTGATAAAAGATAAAGAAAAAATGTGGTTTTTCATTAAATGTTGTCTTCTAGCTCCCATAGTCTGTCTCTCCCTTTGCTCTCCTTTCTCTCCCCTCACCCCCAGCCGGTCGAGGCAGACGGCTGCCCCTCCCTGAGCCTGGTTCTGCCGGAGGTCTCTTCCTGTTAAAAGGGAGTTCTTCCTTCCCACAGTCACCAAGTGCTTGCTCATAGGGGATCATCTGATTGTTGTGTTTTTTCTCTCTCACACTGTAGGGTCTTCACCTTACGGTGTGAAGCACCTCAAGGCGACTTTTGTTGTGAATTGGCACTATATAAATAAAATTGAATTGAACTGACCTAAATTAAATGTGGAGTGGTACGGATGTTTTATTTAGATTTATTTTGCAACCTGGACATTAAATCTGTTCTTTAGTTTAAATAAAACACGTTAAGTGTCTATATCTCCTTCTGTCGTGAGTCTTTTTGCCCCCACAAAATGAAACACATTTAATAATGAGTGGGTATTAATCATGATTAATCTAAATGAATCCACAGCAGCCCTGTGATGAATCTGATTAAAAATTTACATTTTTTGACGGCCCTAATTTAAATTATTATTATTGTTATCGTTCCGCAGAATATTTCCTCCCACGCCGTTTGCCGTAGAGACATGGTTAATGCCCTGAATCACCTGCCTTGGTGGCACAACGATGGCCGTTGCTTTTGTTGGGTGTACATTTTACAGATTTCGCATTATTTATGAAAATCAGATCAAGGCAGATCTTTTCCTTTGATTTCATGAGTATCTCTCTCAAGCTAGAGACCACGAGTAGCAACAATCCCACCACGATTTCTCCAGAAATGACTTTGTCTAGTTGAGTATAAACTAAACGACCTGCTTTTCAATAGTTCAGAAGTTCAGGTAACAAAATCGTCATCTGACAGTTGGATGCACCTCTGATTTTAACAACCTGTTGGATAAAAAAGAACGGACCGACACTCACTCACCTTCCACATTATTATTACATACACCTTTCTGACACTGGGTTTGACCTCCTTTTGGTTTCAGGACTGTCTTAATTCTTCATGGGATTGATTCAGCGGGGTTCTGGACACAATCTTCAGAGGTTTTGGTCCATATTGTTATGTTAGCGTCGCACGGTTGCTCCACATCCATGACGTCAAACTCGTTGTCATGTACAAGAAACCAGTTTGAGATGATTTGAACTTGGTGACAAGGCGTGATGTGCTGCTGGAAGCAACAATCAGAAGATGGGCACACTGCTGTCGTAAAGGGATGGCCATGGTCACCAAAAATACTCAGGTAGGCTGAGGGGTTTAAATGATGCTTGGCTGGTACTAAGGGGATTAAGGTGTGCCAAGAAACTATCCCCCACATCATTGCACCACCACCAGCCTGAACTGTTTATCCAAAGCAAGGTGGATCCTTGGATGGATGCTTTCACGTTGTTTACACCAATTTCTGTCCTCACCATCCGAATGTCGCAGCAGAAATTGAGAATCATCAGACCAGGCAACATTTTTCCCGGACCCTCTTGATGTGAGGCGACAGTGCTAACCAACATGCGACCGTGCTGTCCCTTTCCCATCCTTTATTGTCCGATTTTGATGAGCCCATGTGAACTGTAGCCTCAGTTTCCTGTTCTCAGCTGACAGGAGGGGTGTGGTCTTCTGCTGCTGTAGCCCATCTTCTGCGAGGTTCACCACGGTGCACATTCAGATATGCTCTTCTGTGTACCTCGGTTGAAATAAGTGGTTATTATACCCCCAAAAAGCAGGCATATGATGGAATCATCAAATCCTCAGTTTTTTTGCAATAGTGCAAACATTTTTTTACCTTGAACTGATTAGATTTTCAAAAGTATAGCCACCAGGTGGTGTTTTCTGTGAAGTTTTTATATTTTTTAGCTGTATCTCTAACTATTTGTCAGATCTGCAACAACCAAATTGATCGTGAGACACTATGTCGTGTCTGCTGCCATCTGCTGTTGCCACAAGTGAAATTTCAGTGATGTTATGGAATCGACTTCAGTGCTGTATATGTTGGTTCTTAATCATCTCCTTTTCAAACACATTGACCATGGCAGCTAGCCTCGCATCACGTCAGGTGGGGTCAGGGTTCATGAAGAAATTTGGGACTTTCAGGGGCGTACCTTTAGTGGCGACTGTCGAGACCTACTTTGAGTCACTGCTGCCTTCCAGTCCTTGCAGTCTGGCCATTGTCCATTTTCTCCCAGAGACCTGGCGCTCGCCAGATGTTTTCTCTTTTTCGGACCAGTCTCTGCAAACCCTAGAGATGGTTGTAGATCAGCAGTTTGTGAAATACTCAGACCAGTCCGTCTGGCTCCAACAGCCGCGCCACATTCAAATTCACTGACACCACCTCTCTTCCCCATTCTGATGCTTGATTTGAACTTCAGCAGGTCTCTACATGCCTAAATGCTTTGAGTTGGTCCAATTTGATTGCGTGATTAGATATTTGCACTAACAAGCATACCTAATGAAGTGAACAGTGAGTGTATATGTCTCATACTTCAAACATACTGTGAACTCCTGACAGTGATCACTATCTCACAGTGCAACTTTACTTCATTCATAGCTCTAACTATGCTACATGAGCCACTTACCTTTTATTGCTGCCCGTTTCCATGTTTTAATCTTCATTTTTCTGCCTTTCAGATTTTATTTTCTGCAGTCGCAAATGCATCTTTCTATTATTACGTACCGTATGTCTTCTTTCAGAAGTAGAATAAGAAGACTTTATTAATCCCGGGGGGAAATATTTATACAATATAAACATTTAACAAGCCTTTTCAACAACTTTTTCTTCGATTTTCATATTTGTGTGCTAAGAGAGTGCCTTCTTCACATATGCCCACAGACCCTGTGCCATGGTTGTGCCCGACTTCGAGCTGATCTGCGAAATCATGCTGGTGGCCGAAGGCTTCATTGACGCCCGGGTCCTCGCCAGGAAGTTTATCACCCTGTACACGCTGTGCAAAGAGCTGTTGTCCAAACAGGTAGCCCTGGCTGTTTTTGATGTAACTCGACCGATTTGGTCGGAAAAACCCAGATCCGTTTCCACTTGCAGGCTGAACAACTGACACGATGTTCTTTCTGCAATTGAGGCTTTTGATAAAGCGATGACTCAGAGGCTCCACACAAAAGCTAACCTTGTGCCCAGCCATTGAGTGGAGTACACATGCATATGAATAAGAAGCTGCAGGGAGTTTGGATGTTATTCCATCACCATTTTTCTGTAATCCCTTTTTAGCCTGCTCCTTTTTTTTTTACATGTCACACCATTATTTCAGTTATTTAAAAAAGCAATAAAACCACTCACAGTGCTGACTAATAGTTACAGGAGAACTCCTCGGCTTGGGTAAGTGATTTTATGAGTCCTCAGTTCTGGATGAATTTTCCATGACCCCAGGCCCATCTAATTGTCGTAGCACACTACTTTCTTTTTTATGGCTGTTTTATGAAGCTCTCGTTCCTCAGGAATGATTAAAAAATCACCTTCTTAATACCATTTTAGGTTTTTGTTTTTTTTTTGCCTGAGTTTTTCAACATTAGCAACTTAGTGGTAATGCAATGAAATGATAATGAACAGACTGCTTCTTTAAGCTATATTCATGAGGGTTCAAACTGCATATCAATAAAAAGTGCGAGTTCAGAAAACAACTTTCTCAAGTTAAACAAGAGCCTGATAATTGTGGCTTTAATAATAAGTAAGTCCTGCCTGTGACTGGCTAGAAAAGTGAGTTTTAATAATGGTATTTTCATGGTCCTAGTTGTATTTGTTGGTTCTCTTAGGTTCCTTTGTGTTACTGGTTTTACCCTTTCCTCATGCCTTCTGTGTTCCCCTGTCTCCATCTTTACGGTCACTGTTAGCTATTTGTCCTTTGGTTACTTCCTGTTTCACTTTGAAGGTTATTTCTGCCAATGATTTTGGTTTTAAACTCTTCTGGCTGAAGGACTGATGAGCTATTGCAATGACAACTCGTCCATCATCCGTTGTTCTCGCTTTACTTTATGGTGACTGTCTCCTTCAGAAGAATGAGTCGGTTCCACAGATGTTCCGTACCACTGCTGTCCACGAATGACGATCCAAAGAAAGATCAGCAGAGATTCCAGCAGAGATTCCATTTGCTGTGCCAGCACCTTATCCCATAGACAGCACAGAGCTTGAGACAGTCCACATCTATCTTAATCATTGTCATCTAAGTTTTTACCCGAGCGGCAGTGCCATCCAGCGCAAGGTGAGGGCAGCAGCGATACTTTGGTAAGCTCAGTGTCCGGTTTGTGACCGTACCACTGTAGTTGGCGGCCTTGGCTAAACGCTGATTGTCGCAGGATACTGTGA